>APFE031529381.1:35749-89491 GCA_000404065.3 Pinus taeda | reverse complement strand
AGTCGTCGCCAACGCGCCGGGCGCACGACGAGTTGTGTCGTCCTGGGCGGGCGTTGGGCGACCCGGGCGGGCGTGCACGGTGGGTCGATAACCGGGCGGGCGCGTGCACAGTAGGTCGAACGACCGGGCGATGAACCACGCACGACGTGCTGGAGACGGGCAGGGCGCGCACGGGGTGAGAGCGCACGACAGTTGGGCAGTCGGGCGGCATGAACGACGCACGAGCGTTGGGTGCACATGGCGGGTAGACGAGTCATGGTGGCGGTCGAATGATCGGGCGGGCAGAGACACGGAAGCGTTGGGCGGACATGCACGGGCAGCGTGCACGCCAAATGCTGGAATGACAAACGACCATACGGGCAGACAAACGCGGGTGAAGGCAGGCGCACACGTCGGGCAAGCAACGCGGATGGACTGAACGATGGGTCGGGCGGAACGCGAACGAACAACGTGAGGGCAAACGCGGTAGAGGCAGGCGCACACGCTGGGCAGAGTCGCGGTTGGACTGCGCACGATGGGTTGTGCGGGACACGGAACAAAGCGGACAGCAGAATGCATACACGCCACGGGAGTATAGCAGCGAGCGCACATATGAACAGGCCAAGCGACGGATGAAACAGGCCGAGCGAAGGTTATGACAGGCGCACGGGTAGCAGGCCGAACGAAGCACGGGTAGCAGGCCAAGCGAAGGTTATAACAGGCGCGCGGAAGTGGACAGGCCGAGCGGAGAAGCATATGGCAGAGGTCGAGTTATACGATGGCATGGCGGATGGGTATGGCGCATAGGCCGACCGTTTATCATAAGGAATGAGGGGTTCCTTGTATGGCAGTTGGGGCGTCGGCCATGGGGCTACGCCCAACCCAAACCATACGCAAACCTCCATATAAACATGCGATGAGACTTGTCATTTGGAGGCAAGCAATTCACTCGATCATTCGGTGAGGACGCACAGCGAAGTGCGCTGTTCTTCTACGCTCAAGAGGGAGACACGCAGCATGAGCGCATAGCTCATGCGCTGCCGGTAGAAGTGTTTCACTCGGTCGATGGTAGATTGGAACGGTACGAAGTTCGGTCGAATTGTGGGAGGATTGTGCAGGTTATCCGAGCGTCTTGGTGGCTGGTCGGGTAGCACCCACTCGTTGTAATTGATGCAGGTTCTCGTATGTATAAAAGAGACTAAGTGTGGCTCGATTCGGTGGGCACATGGGTCGATTGTAATATTGTAAAATTCTGATATTTTATAAATATTCGGGCAGACTTTTCGGGAGTTGTCCCTCCCTTTATATCGTTGCAATTCTTATTTATATTGCTGATGTTAATGATTAAAGTATGGGTTATCATTGATATAAAGGATAAAGCATTTTAACTTAGCTGAGAAACATAAGTTAAGTTCTGGTTGTGAATTAGGCGTAGTCCTCACACTTGAGTATTAGTGAAAAGAAAAAGTGGGGTGGTGCCACACCCCGCCGCCTTGGTTGAAAGACTACCAAAGGGTTGGGGGCGTGACAGGTGGTATCAGAGCATATACCTTCACCGAAGTGAAGGCGGTATTGAAGCATACACACCGGTTACAGGTGGAATCAAGCAGATATCCGGGTTAACGGAGGAGTGGCCGTGGAGACAGGTTCTTGCAGGGAAAGAGGTTGATGAAACACTCTAAGTGTGGCATCAAGGACTTGGGTTGCAGGTGAAGCTGGTGCATGGTCAAAACTCGATTACAAAGGCGAAGGAGATTAGCGATGGTAGAATCAAATGCTGGGTCTACTCGTAGTCCTGTGGATACTTATGACTTGATGCAGAGGGTTATAGAAAGAGTGGATTTCTTGGAAGCTCACTTTGGGGATAAGTTTGATCTTATTGTGGAAGAGCATAAGACATTCTTGAAGACAAAGGAGGAGCTTGATGAACTCCGTAATCAGCTAGAGTACACTGATTTGGTGTGTACACAGCTTGAAAACAAGGTCAAGGACATGGAAAACTTCAAGGGACCAGGGTCTAGCAGAGATCACGAACTGGAAGAGAGCTCTTGACGATGCCAAGGACGAGATAGCGGTATTGAAGAAGGCAGTGAGACATGGCTCGGGAGGAGGTATGCTTCATGTCAAGGTCAAAGAACCGGATTCGTTCGATGGTACAAGAAGTGCGAAAACACTTGGTAACTTCTTGTGGGACATGGAGCAATACCTGGAGAGATTGGGTCTGTCCGATGATGAGACCAAAGTCAAGGTTGCAGCTCAGTTCTTGACAAAAGATGCCAAGATGTGGTGGAGAAGAAGAATGGACCAGGTTGCAAACGGAAGTGCTGCCGACATTACTTCTTGGGATGACATGAAAGGAGCCTTGCAGGCCCATTTTAGTCCTTAGGACGAAACGTGGGAAGCTAGGACAAAGATAAAATTCATAAAGCAGATCGGGAACCTTCAGACGTATCAAAGGGAATATGCAAGTGCTATCCTTGAGTTACCCGACATGGCAGAGAAGGATAAAGTATTCAACTTCATTATTGGGTTGAAAGCTTGGGCTCACAATGAGGTGAAGAGACAAAGGATCAGGACACTTGAAGAGGCCTTTGCTGCAGTCGACAGGCTGGTTGAACATTATGATGAGGCTTCTGATGACAAGAAAAAGAAGTCTGACAAGCAGAGAGAAAGGAAGAAGGAAGACACTTCGAAGTCTGATGATTCAAAGGGGAAAAAGCCTTTGAAATGTTGGATTTGTGCAGGGCCACATACGGTGAAGACCTGTCCTTCTAGACCGAAACTGGTTGCCAAAACACAATCCAATGCAAAAGAGGAAGGTGCTTCTGTTGGGATGATGCAGGTACTTAGTACAGCTGCTGCTACGGAGGCGCTCTCTCGGAAGGATCCCGAGAGGAATCAGTTGGAATATGTTCGGATGAAAGTGGGAGATGCCGACATACTCACTATGGTAGATAGTGGGGCTTCTCACAATTTCATGGGAGAGGACACCGCAAGGAGAGTTGGGCTGAAGTATGTACCTATCAAGGCACATATGAAGACAATGAACTCACCGCCAAATGAAGTCTTAGGTGTGGCTGAGAAAGTGGACGTTACACTTGGTGGATGGACCGGAAAGGTAGACTTCACCATCGTGAGGATTGATGACTATGAAGCCGTGCTTGGGATGGAATTTATGAAACAGTATGATGCAATGATCGTTCCACACTTGAAAAAGTTGTACATATATGATGGTAGAGAAGAGGTGCCCATAGGTGTACCTACCTTTGGGGTCACTAGGCCGAACCATGAAGTGGCAACTATGCAGGTGAGGAGTGATGGAGATATGGATGAGATGTGTAAGCGTTTGTCCAAGGCAGAGACAACACTTACCGAGCAGTCCTTAGTTATCAAGACACTCTCAGATAGCATCTTGGATTTGACAAGAAGGCTAGAAGTGATCGAGGATGAAGAGGACGAACCATACATGAGACCAGGTGGAGACCGGGTGACCTACATGCGGAGATTGGAGGTCGAAGATCCTGACAGGTGGATCGAGATGATTAGTGAGGGAGAGCCTAAAGGCTCCCATCCCTCTACATCTTCTTAGTTTGACAAGAAGGTGGGGCTCATTGTTAGCTGCTCATGACAATGAGTTCCCTGAGCTATGGAACAGGTTATAATGGTGCAGGGATGGTCAGGCATCTAGCATCATGACATGTTGCAGATGGATGGAGTTTTCTTCATGGACCTGAGCATGGATGAAGTCTGATGGAGTTCAGGATGTGAGAGAGGTTTGGGAAATGACTGATGATGACATGGGGATGTTCACTCTCATTGTTTGGGCGTGAAGGTTGGACTGATCACCTGACTAAGTTCAAACATGGGGTCGCGAAGTGTACAGAGGTGTGTCGACATTAGGAGGGGTCTCATAACAGCTGGGCACTTAGAACGACATGGAGATATGTGTGATAAGGTCTCATAGCAGATGAGCACCTTGAACACTTGATGAGTGTTCTTTTGGGACACTTGATGGCTGGTGGCATGATGGAGGACATTGTTATGATGGGGATGCAGCTTGGTGGATGAAAGGACCAACCTTTCACGATGGCAGCATGGAGGCATTGTAGCAGTTGGCCGGATCATGGACGTTGGTGGCTTGGTGGCACTTAGTCACTTGATGGAGATACGACGGATGCTTGGAGTTGGGGGTTGTCGAGGACAACAATGACTTCAGGTGGAGGAGGATGTATCGCCCTCGAGAAGTCGTCGCCAACGCGCCGAGCACACGACGAGTTGTGTCGACCCGGCCGGGCGTTGGGTGACCCGGGCGGGCGTGCACGGTGGGTTGATAACCGAGTGGGCGCGTGCACGGTAGGTCGAACGACCGGCCGATGAACCACGCACGACGTGCTGGAGACGGGCAGGGTGCACACGGGGTGAGAGCGCACGACAGTTGGGCAGTCGGGCGGCATGAACGACGCACGGGCGTTGGGCGCACATGGCGGGTAGACGAGTCATGGTGGCGGTCGAACGACCGGGCGGGCAGAGACACGGAAGCGTTGGGCGGACGTGCACGGGCAGCGTGCACGCCGAACGCTGGAACGACAAACGACCATATGGGCGGACAAACGCGGGTGAAGGCAGGCGCACATGTCGGGTAAGCAATGCGGGTGGACTGAACGATGGGTCGGGCGGAACGCGAACGAACAGCGTGCGGGCAAACGCGGTAGAGGCAGGCACACACACCGGGCAGAGTCGCGGTTGGACTGCGCACGATGGGTCGTGCGGGACGCGGAACAAAGCGGACAGCAGAACGCATACACGCCACGGGAGTATAGTATCGAGCGCACATATGAACAGGCCGAGCGACGGATGAAACAGGCCAAGCGAAGGTTATGATAGGCGCACGGGTAGCAGGCCGAACGAAGCACGGGTAGCAGGCCGAGCGAAGGTTATAACAGGCGCGCGGAAGTGGACAGGCCGAGCGGAGAAGCATATGGCGGAGGTCGAGTTATACGATGGCATGGCGGATGGGTATGGCGCATAGGCCGACCGTTTATCATAAGGAATGACGGTTTCCTTGTATGGCGGTTGGGGCGTCGGCCATGGGGCTACGCCCAACCCAAACCATACGCAAACCTCCATATAAACATGCGATGAGACTTGTCATTTGGAGGCAAGTAATTCACTCGATCATTCGGTGAAGACGCACAGCGAAGTGCGCAGTTCTTCTACGCTCAAGAGGGAGACACGCAGCGTGAGCGCATAGCTCATGCGCTGCCGGTAGAAGTGTTTCACTCGGTTGATGGTAGATTGGAATGGTACGAAGTTCGGTCGAATTGTGGGAGGATTGTGCAGGTTATCCGAGCATCTTGGTGGCTGGTCGGGCAGCACCCGCTTGTTGTAATTGATGCAGGTTCTCGTATGTATAAAAGAGACTAAGTGTGGCTCGATTCGGTGGGCACACGGGTCGATTGTAATATTGTAAAATTCTGATATTTTATAAATATTCGGGCAGACTTTTCGGGAGTTGCCCCTCCCTTTATATCGTTGCAATTCTTATTTATATTGCTGATGTTAATGATTAAAGTATGGGTTATCATTGATATAAAGGATAAAGCATTTTAACTTAGCTGAGAAACACAAGTTAAGTTCTGGTTGTGAATTAGGCGTAGTCCTCACACTTGAGTATTGGTGAAAAGAAAAAGTGGGGTGGTGCCGCACCCCGCCGCCTCGGTTGAAATACTACCAAAGGGTTGGGGGCGTGACACAAACGGTTTCACTAACCGTTTCACTCTTACCATCTAGGTTGTGGCTCTATGTTTAGTGCCACTTTGCAGTGCGTTTTTACTTAAAAATTAGTTTGCATGAAACAAAATGTAATGTATGCAGGGGCATTGTCTTTTGCGTCAAATTTGCTTCACTCAATTTTATGTGCATTCTTTGAAGCTCAATGTTAGCGACGATAACTCAACGTAAGCCAGACATTTGTGATAGATTTGTGCGGTAATATTTGAAAATGTCCAAAACGTGTTTTTATGTTATATTAACTTCATAGTTAGTTGAATTAATATTGTGTTTTTTTTTCTATATAATACTATCTAGGCATATATGGGGATTTGAACCAGTGACCTATCGTAGGGAGTGCTTTAACAGTGCACCCATTTACAGTCAATTCAAAGCTCTGTGGGCTAAATTAACATTGTGTTGAACTCATTTACCGTCAATTCAAAGCCTTGACCGCTGAATTAACATTGTGTTGATTGTGTGGACAATTGTTAATTAGTATCATAATAGCTTTAAATTAAGGAACGTTTATCTTAATATCATATATTTTTATTTGTGTTATTTTAGTAACACATTTATTTATTTTAAATGGTGATTATATTTAATTAAATTTATTTACTATGTTAATGTTGGGATGATGTATTAAGTTATATATGGTTGGGAGTAAAGTTGATAATTTTATTATTATTATAAAAAATTGTTTAATTATAATTATTTTTTTTATAATATTTAAATATTTATCAAAATATTATTAGTATAAATTTATTTTATCATGTATTAACTAACTATGTATATAAATATACATTTTCTTAGCAATTATATATTTTTTTTATATTAATATTTAAAAATTATGTATTTTTAAATATAATTATGAAAATTTTAATATATTGATCTTAATCACTATGAAAAAGAAAAAACATATATATCTATAAATATGATTATGAAATTTTAAATTAAAATCATAAAATAATCATATAATTTTTCATTACATATAAATAAATGGTATAATTATACATTAAAAATTATGTAAAATACATATAATAAATGGTATATTATTACATTAAAAAATATGTAAATTTATAAAATGAATTTAGCATCAAAAAAGTTAATTGTAATATTGTATTACGTTTTCATCTCTCAACTCTTCTCATCTTTTTCTGTGTAAAAACATAATAAAAAAAAACATATATTTAACAAATAAAATATAACTATTCATTTAAAAATACAACTAACATATAAATTAAATGAATGTTAATAATCTTTTAATTACATTTTAATTCGATACAATCACCCGCCTTTCCATTATCCATAAAGAATATGATATATTTCGATTAATAAAATGTATTTCAATTAATAAAAAAATAAATTTAACAATAGATATGCTAAAAAAAATGTTTAAACTAATAATTAATTCTTTTAAGCCTAAGTTACATTGTTTCTTTTCTTTAAATGACTTTTCATTAAAGCAAAATGACTTTTCCTTAACAAATATGCTTTAGTTTTTCCTTAATAAAATGTACTACATTTGTTTAATTATATGCTATTAAAAAAAACCATATTTAACAGTTTCATTTATAACGCTTGTATGTAAATATAATAAATAATATTATATTGATAAATTTAAAAAATATGGATTTTATCCATGTTTAACAATATATATATATATTATAAACTGAAACAAATTAAAAATATATCAAAATCACTAAATACAAACATGTGTGTTCCTTTGCAACATTTTTGTTGTGCTACTTCAAATTCCATTTTGAATGCTTTCCGACAATTCTGTATGCATCTATGAAATCACTTAGAGAGTTATTTTAAATATAACGTGTCAATATTTTTTTTTTATAGTCTTCACCCTGCTCACTAAGCATTGAGATTTTCTTATTTAATTGGTTCAAAACCATATAAAATGGTGTCACCTATATAAAATTTAGTAATGATATAGAATGGAATATTAAAGGTCACCTCTAAACATATAAGTACATCGGATTAATAATTCAAATACATTTCATGTGATATGTTATCTCCTCTTCTTTTTGATAGTTTACAAAAACATATTTCATGGGATATGTTTTTTTGGATAGTTTACAAAATATATGAAGAGCTTGTCTATCATGAAATAATAAATTTAATAACTTTTTGCAGATGTTTTTTATATGTTGGGATGTTATTCACTTACTATCACTACTTATTTTTTTAACTTTTAGTGGTATTTTTTCAATAAATTCTTTAAAATGTGTTAAAATTTTGATTGGAAATTGTACTGATCTTAAATTTTAAAAGTAATATATTATAAAAACTTGTATATCACTAAAATTAAATTTATTTCTCTATCTTTTGTTTAGGAAATAAATGTTCATCTCTTTTCATAATCATTTATGTGCTTTATGCTTAAACATTAATTAATATATGTGCATTTTATTCAACAAATAAGTTCTATGAATAAAATGGTATATTACTTCAATTACATTTTAAGTTTCTCTAAAGGACATAGGATAGCTTACACTGTGGCTAAAATGATTAAATCAATTACAATTAAGAAAAATAGAACTTTCTCCCAATTAAGTAGAATAAAAATATCTATATATAGGTGTTGTCTCTCTTTTTTATTATTTATTTACAAATAACGTTTTTAATAAAAAAAATTACAACATAAAGCAAATTACAGTAAGTGATGATTTGTAATATAAATGCAATTCTTCATAAAATAAATACATATTTAGAATATTACATAATCTAATTATAACTCAACCTGATATCATTATCAATACCTTCATTGATTGCAATTATTTTACCTTTTTCTTATCCCACGTTTATTTCATTCCTTAGGTCTAGTATCATGATTTGAGGAATCTCCATTAAAAGCCATGTAACATGCATCTATTGCAATGACACACTACTAAGTCTAATATCCATGTTATAAAACTTATACATAATTTGATATGAACATTGACATGCATAAGGCCAACATAAGTATATACACATAAACTAACCCCTTAGCTCAAAGACATGGAGAAAATAACCCTCTACCTCCCTAACCTAATCATAAAGAAACACTAGTTTTTTTACCATAGTTTGTCTAATAATTATATTTTGGTATTAGGATTTCACTATGTGGAGAACTCATAATGTGATACTAATTATGAGTGAGATGCTTTGTGAGGGATAAGAGCAATGTAGAAATTAATTACATTTCATGTTTTTCATTTTATGGTAGTGTGTAATTTCAACTGCATTTAATTAATACAATTTAAAATGATTTTGAAATATTTATTCCTTAAAGTGGTTGACCAAATGACATAGATTATGCATCCATGGAAAGCCGCGGAGAAGACACTTGAGGTTAACCATTAGAAATTTCTATTTAACATGGTGTAGAAATTGTAAAGAGAGTGTTCTAGAATGCTCTTCAATTAAAATTTAATTATGAGATCAAGGAAACCATGAAGCTCTTTCAATGATTTCTACTTGCACACTCTATTGGAGTTGGTTATAATGAAATTGACATGCGCATACTACCAAAATTGTTGGCATTGGGATTTAGAAACTAGTAAATATTTTGTTATATAATAAGTGTTTTGTTGTACATGGATTCCTAACTAGTCTTATATAGGGAAAGTTGTCCAACCTTTAACCTTTATTTCCTCCAAAGTTAGACTACAACATCTCTAATATCTTACATAATTATGAATTCGATATTTTGAAGTTCAACACGTTTAAGGAATAGAAAATGTCATTTTCATTATCTCTTTATCGTAAGCAGTATACGATTAGATATGCTTAGATATATTTACAGATTTTAAAATTTAATTTATAAAATATTACAATTTACTCTCTCATGTTTCATAGAGAGTTTATTAAATTTAACACATCTATCTATGAAAAATTCTTATTGATATTTGTAGTTACAAAGAAGGACATGCAAGGTAGAAATGTCAATAAATTATGTTTGTAAGAAAATTATATCTTATCATGTAAAGAGACACCAAAGGCCTCAGAGAAATAGATCACTATTGGGACCATGTAACATGTCCCTATATTTCACCCAATTAATAATCATTATTTACACTATTTTTTTAAGAAACTACTTATTTCATTTTGTTTCAAACAACTAGTTAAACCATTGATATCACTTGAAGAGGAAACATATCATTTACCATATTAGTTTTATTTTTGTATCATGCAACATTATTTTATTTTTCATTATTAAATTTTGGTTGTACCCCATGCTGGAACTAGATATGGTGCTTGGACTCTCCAGACTACTTCCTAACATTCATGCTCATTTGAGACCTTCTCTTTCATAGGATCAAGATCATGACCATGCTAGGTCAATGACCTAACATAAGTCAGAGTATAACATATTTGATAGTTATTATTTCTTTTTAATTCAACATGTCTAACCACTATGGTGGCTCTATAAAAACTATAACACTCTTTACAAAACATCAACAATACTAATTTTATTATGGTTCGACCTTAGGCATTGGATATATATGTGTGTGAGTGTGTGTGTGTGTGTGTGTTTGTGTTGAGTTGTTAATTTGATAAGTGATTGGAGTTTCTTAATGGCAACTTGGCTCACATGTGGAGAGTTACATTATTCTTCTTTCATGTTATGATACCACGTGGTAGGAGACTACACGTCGAACCACACCCCAATCATGTGATCCCATAATTCAAACAATGGTGATCGGTTCTAAAGTTTTTAATGACAAAGATGAGTTAGGTTTGGAGCCTAATTATCTTCCTAATGCAAATATCTTGTTTCAGTTCCATTTGGATCTCAATCCCTAATTGGGGGGTGTGGGGGTCTTTCCCCCCAATTATTGTTGTCGACCCTCCCTAAAGAAAAAATGTAGATAAAATTTTCCTTGTAAAATATTACATTTCGTAGTCAATCTGGGTCGTTCATTAGGCGAAATATCTGACGGTGGAAGTTGTGTTAATTTAGGTTTTTTTTCCCTATAAGGAAACCCTCTATTTATATGATGGAATTGCATGACGATTGTGTATTATTTTGTGTGTGAGAAAAAGAGAGGAGACTGTGTGAGAGTGAAGATGAAGTTACAACAGATTTGTTGTAGGTTGTATCCCTTCAGTTTGTTGGATAATATAAAATGAAGGATTTGTTGTTTCTCCGTGGATGTAGCACAAATTGGTTGAACCCCATATATCTGTGTCTCTCTTGTTTTATGGTTTTTTCTATGCTTGTGTTTCTGCAATATTTTGTGTGTTCCATCGATATGTTATTTAATTTCTAACAACTAGTATCAAAGTCGAAGGTATATTTAGCCAATAAGCTCACTGGAAAGAAGGGTTCATGGTTAAAGTGGAAGTAATGTAAAAACATGGTAGGTTTAGGGTTCAGAAATTAATCGCCCAAAACTACCAGCTATGGAAGATGCAAATGGATGATTATTTGTATCATAAAGATATTTACCTACCATTGAGAAGAAAAGAAAATAAGTCAACAAGTATGACAAAATATGAATGGGATATTATCGACAGAAAGGCATTAAGAATAATATGGTTGTGCCTAGCAGGGTCAGTGGCCTTCAATATTTCAAAGAAAATGACAACTAAATATCTAATGAAGGTGTTGGCAAACCTATATGAAAAACCCTCAGCCTCAAACAAGGTATTTCTTATGAAGCACTTGTTTAATATGAAGATATCAAAATGTGGATCCATTGTTGATCATTTAAATGAATTTAACATGGTTACCAATCAATTAATTTATGTAGGGGTAAATTTTGATGATGAATTTAGGGCTCTATTACTTATGTCTTCATTGCCAGAAAGTTGGAATGTCTTAGTCATGGCAATTAGTAACTCTATCTATGGATCTAGTATTGTAAAGTTTTATGATGTTGTTGGTGCTATCCTTAGCGAGTTAATGTGATGGAAAAGCTCAAGTGAGACAAAAAAAAATGCTTAGAATGTAGGGACTAGGGGAAGAAAACTAGAGAGAGGAAAGATCCGAGGACATCACAATAAGTCAAGGAAAGGCAGATCCAAATCCATATTATGCATGGTGTGCTAGAAATGTGGGAAGAAAGAACACATGAAGAAAGACAGTAAATATCGAAAGGGAAAACAAGGAGGTAGACATTAAGAGAACAATCAAGAATATAATGTAACAAGTGATGTGTTGCAAGATATCATCACTAACCTAACATAAGTCCAAGTATAACATATTTGGTAGTTATTATTTCTTTTTAATTTAACATGTCTAACCACTTAGGTGCCTCGATAAAAACTATACCACTCCACACAAAACATTAATGATATTAAGTTTATTGTGGTTCCACCTTAGGCATTAGAAATATATGTGTATTGAGTTGTTAATGTTTGAAGTTCTTGAAGTGTCTTCATGGCACCTTGACTCATGCCTGGGGGGTTACAACGTTCTTCTTCCCTATGAAGGGGCCAAGTGGTAGGAGACCATACATTGGACCACACCCCAATCATGTGATCACAAATTCAAATGGTGGTGATCGATTCTAAATTTTTTGAGTGTGGAGATGAGACACGGTACTATTAGGGTAACTACATACCCTCTACTCCTTGACCAATTGTATCATTTTTTTTCGATGTTTTGAGGGTGGATCTCTACAACTATAGATAGAAGTTGGAATAGTAAGATATAAAATCCATTTGCAGATCTACCTCCATGGATTGGTTTTTCATAAAGGTTTTTCAAAGGTGATGGCATCTATAACTGTAAATAGAGGAAGGATTTCATGCCAGTTTCTTCCTTACTATAACCATTAGGGGAATTTTGAGGTCTAAATTGGGCCTCCTAAAGAAATTATAAAATAATATTGAAATAATAAAATAAGGTTTGATTACATCATCAAATTTTAGAGGAAAAAAAAAACTAATTTTCAACTCGTATTTTCAACTTATCTACCTATCGGTTTACTAAATTTCGAGTGGAAACATTAGTTGGATGAAAATTTTGTTTCCTCATCCAAGGAGTACCCATGTTGCATACTTTCGATGGACCCTACTACACGAAAAATGAAAAATACATGAAAAACGTGATTGCAATCACGTTTTTCATGTATTTCTCATTTTTCGTATAGCAATGTCCATCAAAAGTATGCAACATGGCTACTCCTTGGATGAGGAATTAAATTTTATATCCAAAAAGTACTCCCACTTGAAATTTGAGTAAAACCTTAGGGAGATAAGTTGAAAATAAGAGTTGAAAAAAGTTATTTTATTATTTTATTATTTTTTAATCTTTTTACTTTTTTACTCCAAAAATGGTGAATCATCCCCCATGGTTGACATCATCATCTTGAAACCTACTGGTTCTTATAAAGTTTATTTTGGTTGTACATTTTTCTTAGGAGACCCATTTTAGACCTAAAAATTCCCCTTATGAGCCCTCATGAAAATTCCATGTAAAAATATATATAAGGCCACGGTGATGGGACACGTATTCCAAGTTGAATGGTGAGGGATACATCCTAATGGATGTTGATTCGGTTTATTATGGCTCAGGAAATTAGCAAAGGCAATGACTAAGGTTTTGGAAATGCATGATACATTAATTGGCATTTTATTTATGAAAATAATGGAAATTAGGAGAAAAGGAAGATGAAAGGTCACAGGTTGCATGTGAGGAGGAAAATGAAGGAAAATAATGGAAAATGAAGAAAATAAAGGCCTCATTAGTAAAAATTCTTATGAGGATGAGTGGGCAAGACTTGATCAATTTAGTTTTGGAGCTCTCTCATTATTCTCTCTCTCTCTCATACTCTTGGATACTTAGAGTTTTTTTGGAGCACTCTTGGAGGGTATGGCATATTTGGAGTTTTGGAGAAAGAAGGCAAAGGAAAAGCAGGAAAGCACAAGAGGGCATCAGTATTAGCAGCGACAACAGGTTTTCTTGTAGATATTGAGTTTCATGTATGTTTTCCTCACTAGTTTTGGCATGCATGGCACATGCATGTAGTTTTTGGGTCATGATCTGTCACTGGGATGGAGGATTGCCTAGATTGACAATGGATTTTCATAGCCTTTCCATTTCCTAGATAGCCATGGAGATTGTGGTTTTATTGCATTGTTTGTTTTGGTTCATTCTCATCTTTCCTTAGCTTGGGTTGATCTATTAGTTCCTGGAAGTCTTGGTTGGAAAACCCTATTTGGAAGCCCTGTAACAGATTGGGTTGAGTTACTAGTCCCATAAAATTAGTTGGACAAACACTCTGGAAGGCTTGTAACAACTTGGGTTGAATTACTAGCCTTGGTTGGACAAACGCTTTAGAAGCTCTTTGTGGGTTGAGTTACTAGTCCTAGAAGCCCTGGTTGGACAAACGCTCTAGAAGCTCGGAAAATGTTGTGGGTTGAGTTACTAGTCTTGGAAGCCTTGGTTGGATAAACACTCTGGAACATGGCGATAGCCGTGGGTTGAGTTACTAATCCTAGAAGCTTGGTTGGAACAAATGCTGTGGAGACCTGGAAGGCTTGGATAGAGACTGATCTGATGATGGTTTTGTGATGTCCAACTATGAGGTGGAATCACTGCTTGATGGGTTGAGGTGGATGGCCTCTGCAAGCCCTAGATGAGTTTTGATTGATGTGTTCTATGATATCCCACATTCATGCATGGAATATGACACAAGGGACAAATGGATGAAAATAGATTTGGCTCGGCCATTCTACGGTCGGATGGAACGTGGAAGTCTTATCCCGGGTTTGGATTTTGCATCATTAATGAAAGGTTATTTCTCCTTGTATTTCCATGAGTATTATGATGGATTATATGTGGTTTATATGGTTGTGATTTCATTGGTATTTTTTTCCCTATTATGTTGGTTATTTACATGTTTTATGATAGCAGCCATGAGTGGCTCTCATCATGTTCATACTTGTTATTGAATTATCAATGTATCTATGACCTAATGGATAGAATGAAAATTAAAGTGATAAGGAAACAATGCTTCATGGTGAATCTTAGATAAGTATGAGACCCCTATGTTCGAAATTCTTAATTACACTTGTAGATTACACATTTGCAATATGTTTGACGAAATTTCTGTCATGGCTAGTAGGGGTCTAGTCAAGGTATTTAACAAGTGTTTTATCTAGTACTATCATTTCCTTGTTATTTTACTAATCTGAAGAGATGGTTCAATTCTGGGAATTGACCTGGGCTCTGGGCCTAAAAAAGTGGCTCAAATCCTGGAGTCGTTGGCACAACGCTAAAAATTTGGGACTTTGGTCGCTAGTAGGAAAGCCTGCAAGAGTGACTATAGGGTTACAATCGCATGCATCCCTTGTCATGGGAGATACTTTGGGTTTAATTAATCTAAATGTTAGGTTAACTAAGGGGTTGGGAACCTGGAGTGGTGGATTAGTTCCTGGTGGTCCTGAAGTACCTGAGGGAGGTATGTGTGTTTTGTTTCCATCGATTCCATTTTCTTAAGTCAGCTAGGAGGTCAAATCATATCATTGTGGCCTCTCATTGCATGTTTACCTGGTTGGCCGGTTGCTTGGGTAGATGTGTGAGGAGGTGGCTACAGAGTGGTATCAGAGCGTGGTTGCACTCTGCTTTGGTTGTGTGTTGATCATGCTTTCATGTTGGTTGCATATGTGTTCCTTATGCATGTAGTCCATGTGCTTGTTGCATTTGCATGGTGTTGATCATGGTTGTAGCGATGTGTGCATGTGAAGGTTGAAGGTGTTGTCGTGGAGTTTGTCTTCATGTGTGTATGGTTGATTATGAATTTTTATGCACGTCAGTGTTCACATGTTATCAAATGCACAGGAGGTAGTTTTTCTTGTCATGAATGAGGTCATGGTTTGTGTATTTGATAGGGTGATGCATTGATGACTAGAATCTAGTTAGAATGGTGTGTATATAGTTGTGCACTCATGTGTTATATGTCTATATGTAGTTGTTATGCATGTATAGTCTTGGTTATAGTTATGCATGAATAGTAGGTCAAAAATGCCTTCTGAAGTCATTGTATGTGAATTTAGGTCATCATGGTGCTATTGGTTGTTATGATGCTAATGTATTGGCTGAGATAGAATAGGAGATGTCGATCATTAAAGTGAAGTTGCAAAGTTGGACCTTGAGGCAAGAGCAGATCGTCATACAGGTATTGTATGTTTGGCATGCAATGTCATATGCACTAGATTTATATACATTAGGATTATATACATTTTTTTGATGTTATGGTTACATACATGATAGATGATAGTTGATTAGTATAGTCACATGGACAAGTGTCATGAATGATAGTAATATGTGGTTGTATGCATTGCTATTTTTGTTTTATATTAGATAACCTCATGATTATGTTATATGTTGTTGATGAGTATGTTATAGGTTAACTTATTGTTGTTATATGACAATTATCTTGACAATTAGGTTATATGTTGTCGATGAGCATGATATATAGCTTATGGTTGTTATATGTTAGTAACCTAATGATTAGGGTTATTTCATTAAGATCTTGATGTCATACGTATCATGCTAAACTAGATTGGCCTATGCAGATGGTTAGGGTTACGACATTAAGGTATGGGTCGACTTATTGTGTTTCATTGTGTGTTACTAATCTAGACCGATCATACATATCTGATTGCTATGCATAAATGATAAATGCTTATGAGTTTATGATGTTGACATGTTAGTTAGTTAGTGTTATGGATATCATGATCTTATTTATGTTTGAGTTGAGATGTAGTAAAATTATATCATGCTAACTAGATTGATTGTGCAGACAAGATGTCCTCCCTTGGGATACATTAAGATACGAGCTTTCTTATGTTGTCTCTTTAGTGTTTGAATGTTTGATTATGTCATCTATTTGGTGTTTGAGTATTTGGTGTCTATTATGTCATCTAGTTGATTTATTTAACATGGTATGTTTGCAATTTGGTTGAATGTTTGATGATTTTATAATATGAGTATGTGTTTATAAGGTTTCTTGCCTAAATGATCTTATTTTAAGAGGATTGTACTAACACATATGTGTTGAGACAGTTGATATGTACTTAAGTATAGTAGGTGTTAGTTGTAGCATTGTGTCTAAGGACTATGAGTTGACTATGAATTATAACATGATTGTTAGTTTTGGGTTGATTTCAAATTGATAGATATGATTGTCTTGATATTTGGAACATGTGGCAGTTGCAGGGTAACATGTTAGGTATTAGAATGACAAGGTAATACTTGATGTGTTTATATAACTAAAATTTGGGTGATGTGATAGTACATAGTAAGCCTCAATTGCAACAAGGTAAAAAGGGTAAAAGAAAGGAATTAGAAAGAGTTCCTTGGCTATGTTTGGAAACCCTAATTCCAAATGAATGAGTGCCTTGGATATAGGGAGTCTTCTTAACCTTGATTTTTTTTTACATTATGTGGATATGTCCTATAGTCATGAACATGTTCTTGACAGGTATATTAGCCAGTCTCTAGTTGCAGGAGGATCTGTCAAGGGAATTCGAGTCCCTTGAGAAATGGTTTGGATGTGTTCAGGTGCAAGAAATGTGCTTGGAACAACAAGGTAAGGTAACCAGTGTATTGTTATGTTTATTTATGCATTGACAGTTACATGTTGATGTCAGTATGATGCAGGGGATTGCATGGCAAAGAGATTGCCAGGAAATCTTGAAGAAGGCTCGAGTTGAGGTTTCCTTGGGTACCATGGGGATTGAGTCATGGTGTTTGTTGCTAGTCTTATGCTTTGTTTTGCTTAATTGTGGTTTTGTTTGCATCTTGTGCATGGCCATGCCACTTGGGTTGTGGTGTCATTATTAGTTTCAGGATTTTCTTCTTAGTTGTTTCTTATCTTTCCTTTTATGTTTTGAGTCTTGGGAATTGTTTGGGAAAGAGGAAATTTGATGGAGCTCGAGAGAGTTGTGTGGCACCCAACAGGTAATGTAAGAACTCAAATGAAGCTTTGTGCATGACTAAGTGCAACAGAAGGTAAGATTATGACAGTCGATAGGACTGGTTGGTTCCATTGTTGTAAATTGACGGTGGCAGTATAAACATGAGAAAGGTAACCAGAAAAGGTAAAGTAAATGGACCTAAGATGTCGGATGGCTTGACTAAGTTGGGAATGCTGGTTCTCAATGTTGTGCATGAACAAAGGAATTTCTCTTACACCTTGACCTTGATATCTATTAATTATGTTATGGTCATGATTATGTTGATGTTTGTATATGTATACATGTAGGTATGTATGTATGTCATGTTTGACAGGGTCGTAATGGAGTATGATTATTAACGCTAACATTTGTGTATATATATGTATGTATGTATCTCATTTTCTAACGGAATGATGATTGTTTAATGCTAATGATTATATATGTATCTATGTATCTATGTATCTATGTCACTGTCTGACAGGGTCATTAGGAATCATTCTTGTGGAGGAATGATTACTTACGCAAGAAAATGACATGAAGAGGTTCCTGATCTTACGAGGAATCAATTGGGAAGAGTAATGATGACAAATTTATGAGGTCAGTATCATGTGGTTATGAGTTGATATTATGTTATTATACCATGTATATGTTATGAACATGTTATACCAAGGGATACATCAGCAAAATGAAAGCAGTGTGCTCTACAGCATGCTAAGATAAGCATGGATAAGACACTGGAAACAAGGTTTCTTGGTAAGGATAGTGTGGTTTCGAATGTGTGGTATTAATGTTATGCATATGTTGTATTTTGTACATGTTACATCTGGGATGATTGTGTGCATGCAGTATTGTGCATATGTAGTGTGTGTACATGTTGTTTATGTAATATTATGTACAACGTCTTAGTACAGATAGTGTTGTATGAATGTTGCATATTCAGTTTTGGGTATATATGGTGTTATGTACATGTTGGATACACGGTGTTGTGTACATATTGTACTATGTGCATTATGGATATGCGGTGGTGTATGCATATGGTGCTCTATGCGTGTTGGATATGCGGTGTTGTGTGCATATGATGCTATGTACATGTTGGATATGCAGTGTTATGTACATGTGGTGTTGCATGCATGTTGTACATGTGGTGCTATGTACATATGGTGTGGTGTGCATGATTGTACAAGTGGTTTTGTGTGCATGTGGTGTTGTGTACATGTTGTACAAGTGGCGCCATGTGCAAGTGGTGCTATGTACATGTCGTCCATGTGGCGTTATGTACATGTGGTGTCATGCACTTGTCATGCATGTGGTACTATGTTCATGTGGTATTGTGTACATGTTGTACAAGTGGTGTAAGTGTATGTATTATGTTATGCATTGGATGCAGGTGTATGTATTGTATTGTATTGTATACACTGGGTGTATGTGCATGTGTTGTATGTCAGGTGTAGGTGCATGTATTGCATGGAGTTGTATGTCATGTGTGGTTGTATGTGTGTGATGCACACTATGTATATGTGCACCTGGTTGAGGAGAAGGCAATGGGTGTTTGTTAGGAGTGGCAACCAATCCGGTGTGCGTATGAAATAAGAACAAAAGCAGAAGTAAGGATCAATTAAAGGATACGTATCAGTGTATTATTTCAGTTTTATTATGCATGTGATTTATGATTCCGGTATATGATGATTACATGTGAATTATGATTCTGGTTTATGATGGTTACATGTGATTTATGATTTTGATCTATCATGGTTATGTTTTGAGCTAACCTGATGAGATATTTTTATACATGTTGAATTAGTCAAATATGCTAGTTTGAATTGTTGTGATAGGAAGTGGACATGATTACAAATGTACCTTATTGACAAGCTACCTTTGAGGTATGATGTGAATTTATTTAAATTTATTTTAAAAATAATGGAAGCTATGTGCTTGGTACAAGAATGCATGAAATGCTCAATTAGGTGATTGAAATTAGCTTTAAGAATTAGCAATAGCAGTGAAAGAAATTGGAACGTGCAGAATTATGTTGGTAGAGCACTTCAAGAGCAGAGCCATTGTGGGACATTGGTACCCAATAGTGTCCATTGATTTGCATGAGCATGCTATGACCGGTATGATGGTTTTAAGTCAGGGATATGCCTTGGTTTTTGTTTATTTTGACGCGAGGAAGCCTTGCCAAGGGATGGACTGCCTGAGATGGGGGTGCCGATGGAATTTGGAAGGTGAGTGACTATGCAGAAGGGGTTGACTAGATTTCCCGAGGGACTATGTAGCAGAGAAGGGAAGTTTGGGGATGGATTTTGTTTGGTCATCATCATTGCCAGATGGAATCAGATGCACATTGGGATTGCGCACTGGAACAATGAGCCGGTAACTGTTCATTGAGAGGAAAAGTGGCGCACGATTATAGCGTTGGACGTTTCATGCAGTTTGACTTTGTAGTGGATTTTGGACTTCCTGGGAAGGAGGTGAATCCTAGTATTACTTTGAGGGTGGAGGTGTGAGCCTCTAGATTCCATTATTGTGAATGCAGGCATCGTATCCTTTTATTTGTTGGACGAGCAAATGTGCATATTTGTATATGTGTGTATTATTATAAATATTGTATCAAGCTAGATTTATAAAGCTTCATAGGCAGTATGGTTATTTGTTGGTTGAAGAAAATGTGTATGCGTATATGTGATTATTGTAAATACAGTAATGAGCTATGTTATAAATCTCTATTAAATGATATGATTGTCATGTTTCGACAGTGGTCATTGTAAATACTACAACCAGCTAAGTTAAAGCTCCATGGGAAATATGTTTTGTTTTTAACGATGTTGTTGGTTATAAGTTTCATTGAACAATGTGGGCGATGTTCCCCCAAGGGGAGGGTTCTGTAACATCCCTAGTGAAAATTTCATGTAAAAATATATATAAGGCCATGGTGATGGGACACGTATTCCAAGCTGAACGATGGGTGAAACATCCTAATGGATGTTGATTCAGTTTATTATGGATTAGGAAATTATCAAATGAAATGGATAAGGGTTTGGAAATCCATGAGGCATTAATTGGCATTTTATTTATGAAAATAATTTAAATTAGGAGAAAAGAAAGGTGAAAGGTCACAAGATGCATGTGAGGAGGAAAATGAAGGAAAATAATGGAAAATGAAGAAAATAGAGGCCTCATTAATAAAAAGGCTTCTGAGGATGAGTGGGAAAGACTTGATTAATTCATCTTTGGAGCTCTCTCATTATTCTCTCTCTCTCTTTCTCATACTCTTGGATATTTAGAGTTTTCTTGGAGCACTCTTGAAGGGTGTGGCATACTTGGATTTTTGGAGTAAGAAGACAAAGGAAGAGCAGGAAAGTGCAAGAGGGTATCAATATCAACAACTACAACGGGTTTTTCTTGCAGATATCAAGTTGCATGTATCTTTTCCTCACTAGTTTTGGCGTGCATGGTACATGCATGTGGTTTCTTGCTCATGATCTACCACTAGCATGGAGGATTGCCTAGATCGATAGTGGATTTGCCTAGCTTGGCCGTTTCCTAGATAGACATGGAGATTGTGGGTTTATTGGATTGTTTGTTTTGGTTGGTTCTCGTGTTTCCTTAGCTTGGGTTGAACTATTAGTTCCTGGAAGCCTTGGTTGGAAAAACGCTTTGGAAGCCATGTAACGACTTGGGTTGAGTTACTAGTCCCATAGCCTTAGTTGGAGAAATGCTCTAGAAGCCATTGGTGGGTTGAGTTACTAGTCTTAGAAGACCTGGTTGGAAAAACGCTCTGGAAGCTCGAAAAATGTTGTGGGTTAAGTTACTAGTCTTGGAAGCCTTGGTTGGACAAACGCTCTAGAGCCCGACGACAGCCATGGGTTGCGTTACTAGTCCCAGAAGCCATGTTGGAACAAATGCTCTAGAGCATTGGAAGGTTTGGATAGAGACCAATCTGATCATGGTTTTGTGATGTCCGACCATGAGGTGGAATCATTGCTTGATGGGTTGAGGTGGATGGCCTCTGGAAGACCCAGATGAGTTTTGATTGATGTGTTCTATGAGATTCCACATTCATGCTTGGAATATGGCATGGGGGTGAATGGCTGAAGAGATATTTGGCTCAACCATTCTACTATCAAGTGGAACATGGATGTCCCACCTCGAGTTTGGGTTTTGCATCATTAATGAAAGGTTATTTCTCCTTATATGTCTATGAGTATTATGATGGATTATATGTGATTTATATGGCTATGATTTCATTGGTATTTATGTCCCTATTATGTTGGTTATTTACATGTTTTATGACAACAACCATGAGTGGCTCTCATCATGTTCTTACTTGTTATTGAATGATCAATGTATCTATGACATAATGGATGGAATGGAAGTTAAAGTGATAAGGAAACAATGCTTCATGGTGAAGCTCAGATAAGTATGAGACCCCTATGCTCAAAACTATTAATTACACCTGTAGATTAGACATTTGCAATATGTTTGACGAAATGTCTATCATGCCTAGTAGGGGTCCAGTCAAGGTCTTGAACACATTTTTTCTCTAGCACTGTCATTTCCTTGTTATTTTACTTATTTGAAGAGATGGTTCAATTCTGGGCAATGACCTAGGCTCTGGGCTTGAAAAAGTGGCTCAAATCTCGAAGTTGCTGGCACAACATTAACAATTTGGGTCTCTGGCCACTGGAAGGCAAGCTTGTGAGAGCGACTATAGGGTTATATTCGCATGCATGCCTTGTCATAGGAGCGACTTTGGGTTTAATTCATCTAAATTTAGGCTAACGCAGGGGTTGGGCACCTGGAGTGGTGGACTAGTTCCTAGGTGTCTTTAAGCACATGAGGGAGGTATATGTGTTGTGTTTCCATCGATCCCATTTCATTAAGGTCACCTAGGATATTGAATCATATCATAGTGTCCTCTCGTTGCATGTTTACCCTAGTTGACCGTTTTCTTAGGTAGATGTGGGAGGAGGGTGTTACACTAACCCTATCATTTCTTCATTTTTTCTCTAGTTTTTCTTAAGGTTATGACTTTTATATGCATTCATTTGGCATAATGTTCACCTCCTAATTCCATTTATTTTAAGTTTTTGCAAAGGAATGCATACTCCTCTTCTAGGGTCTTGGTTGTGACTACCATAAATTCCATGGCATTCTGATCTCACCCTCCCCTCTTACAAATTCTTGGAGGTAATTATACTTTGGTTAGAAATAATACTTTTTAAAACTCTAGTATGTTTTCTCAGCAGTGAGTTTTCTCTCTTTCTTTTACATGGCTAGTAAGCGCAAACCCCATTATTGTCATGGAAACGTTGAGGATATTCACTAACTCTTTCAAGGTAAAGACATTTTTTTCTCTATAGAATTTCATCTAGATTAATATTTTATCATCTTATTCATGGTTCCGGTATATAACTAAGGGTTTTTATATTTTACAGGTTAGTCCTTGATTCTTTCTTGGGGTTTCAATAAAAGAGACACACTCGTAGTTTATTTTTTGTGGAGGTTTTTCTTGTTTCTATTCTAGAAACTTCCAAGTACTCATTCCTTTTCATGCCTTGAATCATAGGTCTTGAACGATTTTGTCCCAATGCTCGAGCTCTGCCTCGTCAAGCTAAATTCCTAATGAAAGGGTCTTAGAAATGGAAATATTTAACAATTGCAGGTTTTCCATTTGATTTATATAATTTTATTTCTAGAAGTTTTGTTTAGATATAAGGCATAGGGCCTAGCCTCTGTAGACAAATAATTATAAAACTCTTGTATAAGGGTTTCCTCTTTATATATACAAGAATACTCAATATATTTTAATCTTGGCTACAAACATCAATTAATGTGGATGGATGTTTTAAAAATATTATTTTATTGAATGCTTATGATGAATGTAATTTTGTACATGTTGCATACTTTTATTGAGAAGAGTTTATGGGTTCAAAGTGAAGATTGGATACTTCACTCTCTTCGTCTATTATGTGTATTATGCTTTGTTTAATAATTATTATCTACATGTATAAATATTTGGTTCTCCTTTTACATCAGAGTAAATTAATTCATAGACTTTACTATGATCAGTATACTTGCATAGATAATATATGTAGCACATATATGATTATTAATTCTATAGACCGGCGAACCCTATAGTCTCTTGTCATGGGTTTTTGCATAGGGTTTCCTATAGATCCACTATTATCATGGCCAAGGAATGCATGTACTTTGCATTTCATCTTGGATTTTTCTTTTGTGTCGATGACCTATGTGTATGCTAACCTTGGCTTCACTATTATGCCCACTCTACTTATAGTTATTACTCTGTAGTTTTCTTTCAAAACCTGACCAATGTACATACATGTAATGTCATGAATAGTAGCCATATAAGGTTGTTTATACACATAAATTCATTTCTTGTTTTTTGGGTTAAAATCTACTAAGACCAACCCCCTTTTTCTTCCCTAGTTTTATATTTACCACTTACTCACTCTCTATGTACAATGTCGAGCTCCTAATTTGGGTTCCCTCGCTTGAAATTCCATAGTCGGAGGGAATGTCTAGGGTTTTAACTTTTTAGATATCCACCCTAAATCTTTTGCACATCAATTTTTCGTTTTCCTGGATTGATCAACACACACACACACACACACACACAAATATACATACTAAAGAAATCATTAATAATGACAATAAATCTATCTCATTACTATAAACATATGTAATACATTCTCACATCGGAATACTTTTTTATGCATTCCTTAACTTGAATATTTCACCTATTTAATAACAAATTCCAAAATAACTCATATACTTATCTAGAATTCCTGGAAATACAATAGAGGATGCCACGTTCCTCCCAACCATTGAACTACAGTTTTGGTAGTTCCCCCCAATCTCTATGCTCCTTTCCTTCTAGGAAATAAAACATAAATCTTTCACAACTTTAAAACTCCTTAACCCCAAGCAACATCCTATTACTTATGGGTACAAGTCTAGTCTTTCTCTCCCACTAGCACCTTGTTTTCTTTTGATTTAGACTACCTTTATCTATCGTAGTAATCTTCATACAACTTACACACATGACAATTATCTACAACCATGTTATATTCTTGGTGGTATGATCATCCAACAAAACCTTTCTGACTAAAAATGGAAGATTGTTTCTCCTTTTTGTGTTTTTAACTACTCCTTCTTGGACCATAACTAATTCAAACTATTTCTTGGAAGTTAGGAGTCTAACTTCTCACATAGTGGCTCCTCTTGTATTTCTGAAAATAATAATAAGTAAAACAATTTCATTTTATTAACATAAATAAATATTTACATCCTCATAAAATGTTTACTTTTCACTGTCTATCTTTTTAGCCACATGTCAAATTTATAAAATCATAAATTTGATTTTGAAATTGATTCTTAGGGGTATTACAGATCAACACTTTAGATGCTACATCTTTGTATCATCACATTCCTAGATGCTACATCTTTGTATCATCACATTCCTTTAATAAGGGTGATAGGGAAATACTAATAAGGGAAGAAAATATATCTAAATACAATGTTATAAACATATAGCTATTTCGTACATGATATGCTTCTTTTATCAATGTGAGGATCATTAAGAAATCCTATTTAAAATTGGTTTGAGAACAAAATGTGATTCTTTAGTAGAACTTAGGTAATTTATATGACTATAGTGGGAGATCAAGAGGAAAGGAAGAGGGTAATGAGGAATTAGAGAAGGAGAAAATGGAATAGAGAGAGGAGGGTGAGGGAGAAAAAAAAGGGAGAAAAAGAGGAATAGTGAGAGGAGGTGGGGGGAGAAGGGGGGTTGTGGGCAGGGTTGAAAGAGGAAGGGAAGAGGAAAAATGGTGGTGGAGGGAGAGGAAGGAGAAGAGGGAGGGGAGAGGTCGAGGAGAAATAGAGGAGTGGAGGGGAAGAGGAAGATGAAGAAGGAGTGGATGGATAGAAAGAGGGAGAAGAAGAGAAAGAAAGGGAGTGGATGGAGAGGGAGAGATAAAGAGGGAAATAACTGCGCGAAGAGAAAGAAAAATACAAAACCTAAATTTCATGTTCAAAAACCACATCACATTTTATTTTAATTTTGAAAAAAAAAAGGTCTACGTGTGGTAGCATAATTGGCAAAAAACATGTTGGCAAGCCCTTGTATATCCAGGTGATTAGAATTTCAATCCCCCTGGACATGTGTCACCAGCCAAACCAAAAAAAGAAGTTTGAAAAAAAATTGGGGGAAAATAACAAGAAACATACAAATATGGTGATGCTTAAAAATATCTCTTGGTTACTCCTATTGAGTGATCCCATAAGTCCCCTTCATCTTTAAGAAGTTTTATCCTGCCCCCTCATGTGAAAATGTAATGATGATACCCCATCTCTTTCAATTTATATTTGAAATTAAGAGGAAAAGTGATGCGAAAATTATTGTTGCATATTTTTGGGGGTAGTTGTGTTAACTTTGTAAGATTTATTTTGTAACCCAAACAAATTGACAATTGGGTTAGTTTCATACTCACGTGACATGAGGTCGACTTTTGTTGCTACGACTATACCTTTAGGGGCCTACGACTTGTCCTCCTCTCCGTACACTGAGCCATGATTAGGGGATTGAATCTTAGATCTTTTAGTTTGCATAATTTCACATCACTTCGATAACCAATTGAGCTACCCCGTTGGAAAACTTTGTATCAATATTAAGTAAAGTATTAGGACACTAAGATAAAGCATGCTTTGCCCCATATCATCCTAGTGCCACTAATGTGTTAATACCATGTCATCCCACATTGCTTTAGAATCATTCTGCATTAAAAAAAATGGCATTAACAAAACAAAAAAAATGCCAACCTTCATCTAGTAGAAATTTTATATTTTTATTAATAATTATAAAAAAATATAGTAGTTCTTCTTCTTCTTAAATTTTAACATTTAAAGAGTGGGTCACTTTGATAAAGAGATGTTTCAAGTATGGAAATCAATACCTTAGAAACCATGCACACACTATTTTTAAAATATGGTGTGTAATAACAACCTAATATCTTAAGCTCTATACATTATTTTTATAGTTCATTAGTGAGGAAAAAGCCTTAATCCACAACATATGTACTCTACTAGAAATGTTTCACCCAAAAGTAGAATACAAGTTTGTTTAATTCTAAGGTTTAGCACCAAACATGTAGAATACAAGTTTGTTTAATTCTAAGGTTTAGCACCAAACATGTCTGATAGATCATGACATTGTTGTTTTAGAAAAAAACTAAAAACTTAGACTCTAACCATGCATATATAGCTCATATAACATACCCATATTCCTAAACTATGATCTTTTCTCTAAACATAGATTGTGAGCTCGATTCTCTAGTTTAACACATTACACATGGGGTTCAAGCCTTAATAAATAGTTCATTGTCAAAAATACAAATATTTCATTTGAAAATTAATCTTTGAAAATTAATCTTAGGCCATAAACCGTTCATAAAAACTTAAAACATATGAAAATTCCTTAAAAAAAAAATATCATGAACTCACATATTTTTCTTAAAATTAAAATAAAATACCAATTTAATCCATGACCGAAAAATCAAAGCACCAAGAACATGGTTAATGTATCAGATTCCATTATCATAAATACTTGGAAGACGTATGGATGATACATGTCCCTTAATCTCTATAAAGTTCTTCCAGAAGGTATACTTTTTTGGATTGACAAGTGTACACGTGTCTCTTGATCCAAGCATTTTTCAAGCAAAGAACTCTAATTGATGATTGGATATGGTAAGATTTTGAAAACACTCTCGCGAAAAGAAAACAAGGGCAGGCTAAATTATTTGTGATAGGCATAATTTAAAAGTCAATAACAAGATATCAATATACACGTGCGAGTAAAGTGGAAAGATATATAAATATTTGGAGTTATTTATGGAGTGGAGAAATAGTTTGGCCGGTTAAAAGTGATTGGAATTTGGGTAAAATAATTTCAAAAATTTATGTAGTAACAGTATTTGAATCATATTTTTGATGGTGTAAATGGATTTAGTATTATGAAAAACTTTTAAAGCACTCAAAATATTGAAGATTGATAGCTATAATTAAGATCTAGAAAATTTCCTGCCAAAATTTTATCAAAATATGACCAAAATTTCCATGATTTTCAAAGTAAAAAATATTTAGTTAAACTATGGCTAAATATATTTTTAGCTTTTAATATGTTCATATCTATATTAGTTCCATACATTTTTAACAGACTATATGCTATGATCATGTTATTCATTATAGCCATGATCTTTATCTGTAAGTCTTTCGGCTCCATATGACTGTATAGATGCCAGTTTATTTAGCTCATGTTATATCTCATATGTACTCTTATATTAACTCAATATAATACTATATAAATTTTTCACTCTAAAAAACTCTTAATTAAAAAAATGGTATTGAAAAGTCATCATTAGCTACCCTCCATAATTGGTGGCCCGCTGCCCTCCATAATTGGTGGCCCACTCTACGAATGAAATGACATGAAATGAAATAAAACACAATGCATGCTTGGCCGCCTTAATGCTTACGAAAGAGTTGAAAATGAGGACGAAGGGACCCTTAGAGCCTTGGTGCAATGAAGATAATGGAGAATATAATTTGGCATATCAATCAATGATTATCTCTTTGTACAGCACTGTGAAAGATGCTTCCTAATTGGATGCATATATTTTCATATCGTTGTAGAATGATTCACTTCACGTTGTATACAATTGTGGACCCTTTGTCCAACTGGATGGAGATGCTCGAATCCAAGTGGGCTTTTCCATATTATTAAATTGCTTGAAGTCAACGTGAATATTTAATTCCCGAAGAGATCTTTACCGGGTGACACTAACTCAAAACAACCCCATTGATTAGCCGGTTTAAAATTTTAATCTACTAACATTTACATCACATATCAATGGAAACTATACCTTTGATGCAAAGTGAGTAATGTTAAATAATAAAAGATAGTACTCTCTCATTATTAAGTTGCAGGGTTGTTTTTTTTATACAAAATTTTCAATTATATCAAATCCATAGATCTAGAAAAGTAGATGGTATATGTTTAATAATCTTATAATAATTTTCACCTTATATATGATTTAGTCAATGAGAACCAAGAGTCTATAACTTATTTTTTATTTCTAATCTCTATTCCTGTGTTTGTATTATAAATTTTATTATTGTAAATGATACATAAATATTTTGATGATTATGGTCATTTATCAACCGTTTAATTTATATATTGTACTAGCTATATAGAAATTATAGTTGGATTTTTTTTCTCTTCATTTTCATCATCTTTAATTTTAATATTGGTTTTGTTTCTTTTTTTTAATTAAAGAAATCAACACTTAGGCAAGTCTCTTACCTGTTTGATATGGGATCAATTATGACAGTTACCACTATAACCCTTAAGTGAACCACGCTACCTAACAAAAAACCATGAATAAATTTAAAAAATTGGAATATTAAAACTCATGATACAAAAGATTTTATTTTCACAACAATGACCAATTAAACTACCTCCAATAAACTTATTTCATTTTCATTTTTAATATTTGTTTTGTTTCAACTTCATTTTAAATATTCATTAAAATTTTAAACTTTATTACTAAAATAAATATATTTTTAGTTAGTCATCCTTAAAAGATCTCACTAAGCAAACTACTTTTGTCTTTCATAATTGTCACTCAATTATTATGAAATCTCTCTTTCACAATGATTTACGTGACACAATTTTACATTTGTTGATGAACAAGATTGACAAAAGACAAAACAATCCATATTTAATATGTAAGAGGAAATAAATTGTTATGGCAATAGTGGAGTGGGGGAAGCTCTTCGTTGTGAGTACTTTTTTCTTCTTTCCTTTTACGGTGTGGAATAATTGATATGCATAAATTTATTATTTTTTAATAAATAAAATAAAGGTATATAATAAAAAATAATTATTATAAAAATTAGTTATTTTATTATTTTTAAATAATTTTAAATAAATAATTTTAATGATGTAATATAAGAAAAATTATTTTTTAATTTAAAATTATTTATTTATTTTATTACATGAATTTGTATTTTTTAAGTTTTATATATATGTATATGAAAACCATCCATTAAGGTTAATCATGAAATTTAAGTTGAGATGGATAACATATTTAAGGATTATTTATTAATCACAGCAAGGAAAATGCGTATTAGTAAGAATTTTGTATAACCTCATAAAAGAAATATCCCCCTTTATTTATAGGGAGATTGTTAGTGAGAGTGGGTGCCCAAAGTTTCTAAGCGAGGTTGAGGTTTTCGAGTTTATGTGTCTTACCTTTGCTAGATGTCTTTTTATTATTGACACATTAATGGTTAATGTTTATTATTATTATGATGTAATAATTATTAATTTAATAAAAATTTAAACATACTCTTGGTTTATATCTTCATGTTAAGTACATATTAGGTGCACGAATGTATTATATAGTAAATTATATTTATTTGTTTATTTATTATTATTATTATGATAGTATTAATATCATTTTAGAAAATTATAAAAAATGATGAATGTCTTTTGATTCAGAGTATAATGGTGCATTCCATTTATTAATTCATCGCAAGTTGTTATATTATTTTATAATAAAATACAAATTTAGTTTATTCTAAATATGAGTTTTGGTATCTTTAAACTATAAAAATATGGGAGTAGTCTATGAGGTGGAGGAATTGTTCGGAGTGCCAAAAGTGGTGGAATATAAATTTCAAAAAATCTTGTGGTAGCAATTGTTCGGAGTGCCAAAAGTGGTGGAATATAAATTTCAAAAAATCTTGTGGTAGCAATGTTTGAATCATGTTTTTATATTGAAAATGGATTCAACAACATCAAAAACCTCTAGGGCACCCAAAATTTTGAAATTTAGTAACTATAACTTGGATTTACAAAAATCCCTCCCAGATTTTATCAAAATATGACCCGAATTTCCATAATTTTGAGGACAAAAACATAGTCTGATTAAACTATATTTAAATTAGGGCAAAAAATAACATGCATTTAATAATCAATATTATTTTAATTCAAAATTATAAATAATTATCGTTACACATTCATATGAAATATATTGGTGTAAATACACTAAATAAGATTTATATGTTTTGTTTTGAAATATTGATTTTATTAAAAATAAGAGATTCTTTATTAACTTAAATTTATATGTTTTTCAAAAAGTTAGAAATATATTAAAACTAATTTTAATTTGATTTTCATTTTCATTTAGTATTTCAAACCATATAAGTATAAATTATTTTCCCATTCTTATACAATAAACATTAGTATTGGATTTTATATTTTTAAATTCTTTTATTTTTGTTGAAAGTTTTTAGAAGAAAAATGTGATGTCCCCAAAAAACTGTAATTATTTTATTTTATTGCAGTAAAAACAAAACTGGATATTATGGTTATTGTTTGAATTAGGTATTTAAATTGATAATTATAATGAAAACTATTTTCGAGTGTTAACAAATCTTGTAACTTTACATATCAAGAAAATTAGGGTAGGCAGTTGCCTAACCCTAACTATCTCCTTGATTATGGATTCTCCAAAGAAAGGACTCAAGAGGGTAGACACAGATACCTGAGAGAAAAAGAGCAGAAATGGAGAGAATATTTTGGACCGTGCTGAGAGGTCAGACAGGAAAGAGGCTAAGTCTGGTGATGACAAGATAGCTGAGGCATTGTATGTGAAGCCTTGCAAGAAGACTTGTATGTGAAGCCTTGCAAGAAGACATTGGTCTTGTGAGCAAAGCTCAGGGGGAGACTTGGACCTGAAGGCAAGTCTAATGGTTGGGAGGATTGAAATCCATTGTATGTGAAGCCTTGCAAGAAGACATTGGTCTTGTGAGCAAAGCTCAGGGGGAGACTTGGACCTGAAGGCAAGTCTCATGGTTGGGAGGATTGAAATCTATTAAATTACAGAGGTGACTTCAACAATTGATTTTTCTTTTAAGACTGATTTCAAGTAAGTAAATCAACTTAGAGAAATTCTTTTAGTTATGAGTTTGTATAGTAGAATAAGTAGTTCTAGAAATGCTATTATTCAAACTTGGAATTTTAATACTGTACAATAATATCTGGATAAGAAGGAGAATAAATAATCCAATAAATCGTCAAATGAGTAGTTTCTAGTTAAAACATAGATCCAAGAAATGCAAATATTAATAAGTACAGACTCAGATAGATACATACTCAGATACATACTCAGGAAGGAAAGAATTAACTGAACAAAAACCAGTATTACCAGAAAGGAAAAATGATTACTTTTTGTTAACGAGAAGGAGATACGTAGTTAATTATTTATCAGAATTAAACCCATACAATAAATATAGATGAAAAACTCGGGCCGAAGCCTATTCATTTGTTATCTATGAAACTAAAATGAAACAATTTATACCATTGGCAAAGAATCCCTCAAACCATACGGCAGTGTTGTACTGCAAAAAAATCAAGATGCACTGTAGATATAGAGAGTGCCAACAAATGATTGAGGAATAAGAATCGAGCCTTTAGGACAAGATACGCCCATGGCCAGGGCAAGAATCCAAGCTCTAGTCCACATTTCCGTGAATGAAAAAACTATATATACTTATATATATATATATATATTATATATATATATATATATATATATAACGATAAAACACAGAAATTGCAGATAATATTCATTAATTCCAGACATTGATTGTAGAAAAGTTTAAATAACAAAACCCAGAACGTGATGAGGGCACGGAAAGATCATACATGAGAAATCGAGCCAGATTCATCTTTGAACAAAAGAAAAAGAAGGTAAATAACAAGCATCATTACTAAGATAACCAGAGAGATGCTTAACGCTCGATGAATATCGTACAAGAACTATACTAAACAAATTATTAGACCATAATTATGATAACATTATATATCAAATTGGACCAACCAAGAGGAATTACAGAATGCATTCATTATGGTTAGATAAAGTTCCAAGACACGTAGGATAGTCAAACATTGTCAAGTAGGACTTGGATATTATATCCTAACCCTAAGTGTTTGCTGGATAAACCCAGCACCCAGAATAGCCACCCAAACAAATTTATAGGCATTCCCTTTAACCAAAGATATAACATGAAAACAACCACAACGGCGAGTCTCAAGGGCATAGCCCCATCCATTCAAAACAAATATATATATATATATATATATATATACACACACACACACACACATCCTATGCATTAAATAAATATCACAACTGAAATCGAAACCCTTCCAAGGGATAATCCGAAGAACTAGAGATTGCCAGTCTCTCTACCCGGTCATCAGAAGACCGCGAACCAGATTATAAACATACCCGTAAACTCATTGAAGACCTAGGCATGTAGATGTGTCATAACCTGGTTGAATTGACCTCAGAGGATCCTTGGAGCGTCGGGACTTCACCAGGAGAACTTGCAAATCAATTTCAGAAAACAAATCAAGTCACTAGATAACTTTAAAATTGTAGCTATGGAGACTCAGGGGAAATTCAAGGTAGATTAAGTAATTACTTGATAAGGGCTACATATGGATGATGGAACCACCTACTCAAAACCCTCACAACTTTCCAAACCATAACCATTACTACACAAACCACCTGAGAACGAACGCCTGGTATCATAGCAAAAAAATCAGAGAGTTGAGAGATGAGTCGATGAATGTAAAACAAACCCTCCAAAATTCCCAGCTGAAGTTAATAGAAGACCCATCGGCTATCGGATGAGCACGAAGGAGTGTACAAAATTGATGCAACGAGAAGGACAAGGCAGGAGGGACAGCTGGAGGGCAGCTGACGAGAGAGTCGAGACCTGCTCGTGCCACAACTCGGAAGCAGAGCAGTTTAACATTAATACCTCTGTATGAACTATGTATTAGTTTAATCAATAAAGGTACTGAGACTTAAATGAAATGTATGCGAAATGTACTGTGTATTAATTCTCTGGTGTATGAATATTAAATGATAGACTTAATATGTATAATAGTTGAGTGGAATTATATATAGTGAAGTTCTATGGTAAGTTTTGTTAATTCTTTTTTTATTTGAGTTATATAGAGATGTGACAAGTGGTATTAGAGTCAAGGTTACCAAATTGAGGCCTCTGGAAAACTAATGACTAATAGTGTTGTGATTATTCAGCAAAAGAAGCAGGAGAAGGTAACATGAGAAGGACGGATAACGCACCCCATAGAACCATGACATGCTTAGGACCTGCAACTTTTCCTGAGACCAACCCTGAAGTATGGGTACAATTGGGAGAAGAACCACTAAATTGTGCAACAATTAAAGAGCAACATGGCTCGATTGTGGGCTAATAATGAAAGGTTAATTCTGGAACAAGAGAATATTATGAAAAGTTTGTTAGAAAATAAAAATCATCATCAGTCGATTCCCAGCCCAGAACACAAGCATATGTTGGGAGAGCAAGAATATCAGGCAGCATGTGTGGAAACAGAAGGAGGGGAAGAAAATCAAGAGGAAAAGTCTAATAATGCCTCGGAGCATAAAACACAAAAGAGGCAGAGGACAAAACTGTAAGGATAATGCCGAAAAATAAAACCGCCCCTCTTTGATGGTGAACAAGAAGAGGCAGCTGAAGCCTGGCTTATTAATATGAATAAGTGCTTTCAATTGTTTTGAAATGACCACAATTTAAAGGCTTGCTTGGCCATTTTCTAGCTGCAAGGGAAATCTACCCAGTGGTGGGAAGAGGTAAAGGTTGTGCAAGGGGTGCATGAACACAACATAACATGGGAAAAGTTTCAAAAATATTTTAAAGAAAGATATTTAACTAAATGGTTCTACGACGAAAAAGAAAAAGATTTAAATGACCTACAACTGGGACAACTAACAATGGATGAGTTCATTACAAAATTTACCTCCTTACTTCAGTATGTTCCATACATACGAGAAGAGAAGGAAAAGGTGCAACGATTTATCAGTAGTTTACCGTTGTTCATGAAAGATCATATTGAGTTTGATAACCCGAAAACAATGGATGAGGTCATACGGAAAGCTCGGATATGTTATCAACAAAGCAAGCAGAAAGGAGAAGTGATGGGAAAAAAATGGATTGACAAAAAGGGCAATAAGTTTTCTGTTGGAAACAAAGGGAACAAGAGAAACATCAATAGAGGACCTCCCAGAGGACAGATAAACATAAATTTGAATAGGAATCAATCCAAATTTAGACTTCCCAATGAACCCAAATCTAATGAGAAATCGTGCAGAACTGAAGTTGAAGCAACAACAAGACCCCTAGTACAATGTTGGGGATATGGAGGGCCACATTACATTAAGGATTGTCCCAAATGCAAGGGCGCTGAATAGATTTCACATATTCAGGAGGCATCCATAGTAGGAGAAGTAGCCAAGAGTATTCTGAAAATCAATGCCGCCCTTGAAGACCATCAGGAAAAATACCAGCCAACTATGGTGGAATTCGAAGGTAAAATATTTGGTCACACTATATCTGTTTTAATTGACCCAGGAGCTACATTAAGTTATGTTAGTCCTAAAATAGTTGATCAGTGTGTTTTACAAGCTGTCAAGTTCAAAAATCCCTAGTTAGTACAACTAGAAACAAGGGAAAAAAACGTGTGTTGGCCAAAGTCAACAATTGTCCATTAGAAATAGCAAGTCAGCCTTTGGTGGCAGATCTAAATGTATTACCCCTAGGGTATTCTAATAGTCATGGACTGGCTGGAAAATCACTAGTCCCTTATAAACTGTAAAACAAAAGTTACTTTCTACATGGATGAGTAAGGAAACAAATAGGAAATTCAAGGAACTTTTGTACTTGTACCTACACCTGCAAGTCCCCCTCCATCGTTATCAACCTAGGTTTACTCAGATTACCCATAACCATGCACTAGGTTTTATTGGCTTACCCTAAACTATGCTTAGGTTTTTGTCGACTGACACTCAACCATACTATAGGAATCCATGTCCACTTCCCTCTCACACTTGTGGTTTATGGCTAACCATAAGCCTACACTACAAAGTGGTTTTTGGCTCACCATAAATTTGCAGTATAAAGTGGTTTTTGGTTCACTACAAACTTTCACTTACAAAGTGGTTTATGGTTGACCAGAAACTTGCACTTACAAAGTGGTTTTAAGATTACCATGAACTTCATGGGGGTACACACAACTCCAAGTACATCATATTACAAACTTTTGAAAGACCACTACAAAACGTCATAGACTTGCTTACAACTACAATGTGTGAATTACACTACGCTTATGAGTATGTTATTATAGAACACACCACACGATTTAGTCCACCATGAAAGAGTTTTCAAAACATTTAGCATGCCCTTTTCTTTCTCCAACATACCCAAATAAGAGTGTTAAATTTCAATGAAATGAAATGGTAGAAAACTTGACTTGAAAAATCCCTTCTTGTTCACATTTATTTATAGTTTGTGTTGCTCCCAATCCTAGCCAGAGGTTGGAAAATCATGTTATTGTTCCCAACAGAAACCTTTGGGTTGGAATGCCAACCAAATCACATTTTCTAATGTTGTCAAGGTAGGAAAAATAGGTGTAAAATGGGTTATGGGGATTTGGTTTCACTAGAACAAGCATCATTTTGTTCATAAATTAATCTCTTAAAGCATCATAACCTAGTTGAACAAGACAACTAATCAAGATCTCATTGTCGATGATTATACCTCCTCCATGAGAATTGAACTAGCCTAATAATATACCACATTCACGCTACATTATTCCTCTCACCGTAGCTATGACAAGGACATACCACACACAGTTTTCTGGAGTAGCAGCCTCGTGAAATAACAACCTCCAAGTGGCCCTTGACTTTATAAAGTAGTCAACATCTGTTAGAGATGAACAATGACCCTCCATCACTAAGAAAACACCAATGCAATGGATAGACAAACACAAACAACACACCACTCTACTATCCCTATTCCCTTGGGCCTCCTGTGATGGGGCTAGGCCCAAGACAAAGCCCAAATAAGCTCTGATACTAACTTAAACTTGCATAAACCACACAAAAATTATCTTCACATCAAAATAATAATACAATATAAATACAAGAAGCTATGTCTCAAGATAATTAATCTATCGTGAAAATACAATCTCTTGGTTGAGTAAATATCTCAACCACACCAATTAAGTAAATTTACAAACTCCTAAACACTAAAAACACACTTTTTCAAAGAATCACATCTAAAACAATTAAAAATTATATTTTCTAAATAATATTTCTTATAAACAACTTATGAAAAAAATAATGAAAAATGGGATTTATAATATCCCTAAAATAATCTCTTAGCTTTTATTGAAGGTTAATAAACTATATTACTAAAATGAAAGCCATACTAAATAACTTCCAAAGTTACAAAAATCTAATAATGGAAATTTGCATACCCAAAGCCAAATAAAGCGAAGAATCTACCTAAAACCCCATACTTCACTATAGAAAATGCCAAAGAAATACAATAGTTTCATGTTTTAAACTTTATTCACCCTATAAAGTATTTGCTTCAATATGTAGAATGAATTGACCTCCCTATGAGTGTAGGGTGTCCTTGTAAGCGCTGTACGTTACATAGGGAATGGAATTTAATATATATAAAATGCTGGTTTGGCATAACATAGTTTGTTCAATAAAATTATGCTTTTATATGATAAGTTCTAAGTTCTAACGCTTTAACAAATACATATTAACATAAATTTAAGGTTAATTTATTAATTTTTAAAATATAAAATTTTGCTTTAGTATAATGATTATTGTAAAGTTGAGGTTTCTGTGATCTATATCAAGTTTATAGGGATTTTTCGGCAAAAATCACATGAGAAACCAATTTGTCAATGCGTTTCGAACCAACTAGTGTTGATATGTTTTTTTTTTGAAAGTTATGGAAATTACAGTTATATTTTGAAAAAATTTGGCAGATATTTTTGTAAATTCAAGTATAAGTTGTCTAACTTTATAATTTTAAGTGCTTTTGAAGTTTTTGATAGTGTTGAATCTATTTCCACTATCAAAAACATCATTCAAACACTGCATCTAAAACATGATTCAAACTCTGCATTTACAAAAAAATCGATATCTTTTTACCCAGATTTCAACCACTTTTAACCGCAACCACTTTTAACCGTATAGACAATTCCTCTAAAACCAACAACTACAATAATCCTATACACTTTTACATTCATCATATAAACGTACATTTTCATTTTGACATTTTTCCTATTTTCTTGAAGACTTCGATGGGGAGAATTCATAAAACCTTTAAAAAGCTCAGACGGCATCCTTGCTAGCCCGATCCAATCCAAACTGGCTGGCCTACTGTAAGTTTACAAGACACTACATGGTATGTGATTTTGGGGTAGTTTAATGAGGTGGAGGGAATTTTTGGACGACTAAAAGTGGCTGGAATCTGGGTAAAAGAATTTCAAAAATTTTTGTAAAAACAGTGTTTGAATCTTGTTTTTAATGGTGGAAATAGATTCAGTGCCATCATCAAAAACGTCTAAGACATCTAAAATTTTGAAGTCTAACAACTATAACTTGGATTTACAAAAATCCTTGCCAGATTTTCTCTAAAAATAATCGTAATTTCCATAACTTTCTGGGCAACTCTTCCCCCTCGTTAGACTATGCCATTCTGAATATCTCGCGAGTAGCCACTAGCTCATAATGCGTACGGTTATACGTGTACATTCACCGTCACGTAACCGTAGAGATATAGGATCTCCGTTAATTTTGGCCTTACTCGGTAAACGGCATGTTGTTTTTTGTGGCGGAGAGTTCTGTCAATACCGAAGATTTTGTGTAAGCTTTAACGGCGTTTCTATATATACACATTATTGGACCTTGGCGTTTGAAGGGCCCAAGCTTGTTGTGGATTAGCGCGACCAAGGTTTTTATGGGGTGACCCAAACATTTCCGGTGAACATTATCCATCCCTGTCAGCAGTCCAGTTGGAAATATTGAAATAACCAGTTTTCTTTTTGAAATATTATTCCAGGTAAAGAATTATTTATAATTTTGGAGGTGTGTCTAATTTTTATGTAAATTCTTGTACCCACTTTATCAATTGTTCGAATGAACAAAAATATCAATCGTTCAAAATCCTACCGGGATTCTCCTCGCCGTCGGTCACCACATATTCCATGTCGCTGGGTAAACTTACCGTCGTAAGTCCGTCACATCTCTCTACCCGCAGACCGCTTTCTGCAGGGGCCCACACGGGGCAGGTCTTCCTTCCAATCGATCTGACGGACGGACGAGTTCAGTCGTGCCGACGTATCCTCAGGTTTTAGTTTTTATTTATCGTAGCCGACGCCACCGTGAAAAGGTCTTGGGTTTTCCATCGCTCTTTCGCCCAAAAAAGAGAACTTGGTTATCGAAAATTTTTATTAAAATAATTAAAATAGCATTAGATTTGTATACAATGACAAATTTGACACATATTTCAAATAAGTGAAAAAATACACATTCATATGTTACTTGAGATTCGACAAAACACGATGTAAAAAAAAATAAAAAAATAGTTCATATGCAAAGTCCTAAGTTATATTTAGGGTTGGACTTAAACTTTAAGTATGTTTAACAAAACGAAAAGAAAAACTCATCATACTTTTTTAAATTTTTAATAATTTTTTTATAAAATATTATAAATGATTAATTTCTATATTTTGATATATCTAATCTTATATTATTATATATTTAAAAATATATATATAAATAATTTTCAATTTTTGTGAAAGGGTTTTAGTTTAATTTTAAGGTAGATGAGGATTTATTGATTTTTTTTAATTGATCACCTAAAATGCTTCTCAAGAAAATATGTTGAGCATATGTTTAGCCTTGATGCTTATTAGAGGCTATATTCCAATTCTAATAAGTTCATATTCTAATTAGATGAGGAGATTAATATATAAGCAAATTTTATTTAGCAAAATGGTCAATTTTACAATAAGATGGTTAATTCCTTTTTTTTTTCTTCTTCCTCAAATTAAATTAGATTTCTCCACATAACTCTCCACCCACCAATTTAGTAGGGATTTAAGATTATTCCAATTCTAATAAGTTCATATTCTAATTAGATGGAGAAATTAATATATAAACAATTTTTATTTAGCAAAACGGTCCATTTTACAATAAGATGTGTAATTTTTTTTTCCTCAAGTTAAGTTGACCCATAACCTTTTTATACATGGTTAATGAGGTAAATATATACATTGGTAAGGCATTCTTAGTGTTGCAATAGTTTTTATTGTTATATTTATAAAATAATATAGGTTGAGTAAGACTAATAGTTAAGAGCATGTGCTTCTCCTCAAGAAATTACAAATTCAAAACCAGAAAAAATTCCCAGTACATGATCAACCATGATTTTGGAATCTCCAAAAATTTTAACAAATTGTATGTCAAAGAAAAGGCAAAAGGCTAGAAGATCCGCTAGAGCCATCGCCTCAGCTTTGCAGTTTGAGCCCTTTCCCCCATTCTAGGAAATGAGATATTGTAAATTTTCGTCCATGATGATGTGAACCCCACAGCGACAAGAGTTTTGTTGAGTAGCACTGTCAAAATACGCTCTTGGAAACATTCAGCGATCATATTCTTGCTCTTTTCGATTAGACTTTTTCCGCTTGTATTGCTTTGCTGGCAAGGTGTCATAGAACGAGACAATACTTTGTAGGATTGCCATGAGAGGCTCTTTCCTGTCTTTGAAGATTATGTTGTTCCTCCATCTCCACGCGCACCAAAGGACAATAATAATTATTGGCCTCCTGGAAACTTTCTGCCGACTCCTGTTGGAGTCACGATTGTCGTTACACCAAAACCCGCAGGTATTAGTAAACAGATGCATCGCTAGATTTAAGCACATGCTACGAAACACAAGGGGAGCATTGACCTTCTACACCGCCATTAACGGGGAGCCAACAATCTCCCCCAATGTAAGCCCAGTGTGTTTCGAACTCGATACCTCTGGCTTTGATACCACTTGTTGGAGTCACGATTGTCGTTACACCAAAATCTGCAGGTATTAGTAAACAGACACATCGCTAGATTTAAGCACATGCCACGAAACACACGGGGAGCGTTGACCTTCTACACCGCCATTAACGGGAAGCCAACAACTCCACCAAAAGAAGGCTTCTTGTGTAGAAGCATGAGAAATATGAGGGAAACCATATAAATTTGCCAATGCATGCCATAATTGTAAAATTTTCTGGCAATGAAAAAACATGTGATAGCTTCTTTCCTCAACAGATGCGCACATTAAGCAGAGACCCAGCCCGTGCCAACTCCTCTTTTTCAAATTTTCCCAAGACAGGTTTTTGTTGTGGAAGACCAGCCATGAGAAAAAAATTATTTTGGAAGGACATCTAGATTTCCAAAAAATTGATTGAAATATTTGGTTGGTATGGGCAGTCTTTAATATTATCAAGTTTGTGTAAATGTCCTTTACACGTACCTGTGCAGTTGTTTTTGTATCTTTCAAGATAAGAACATCTTCTTCCAAAGAGCGATATATGCCACCGCTTCTCAAACATTCTCTGATTTTCTTCCATTGCCTTGCCAATGTATCGGACATCCCCATATTGTCAGCATCTTTCCAAAGAGGGAAAGGGCCATGCCATACTGCTATGAGTTTATCCAAAGTGAAAAACCCTTTCCTATGAAAGAAATTCAGGGGCATTTCAGGTAGAATTATGTCCTCTCATCCGCTCAAGAAAGGATCTATTCCAATGATAATCTTGTTACCATATTGGAAGCTCCATGACAAGTTCCTTAGAAAATATTGTTCAATCTTACGAAAACTTAGCCATATTGTTGACCCATAAGTGGTTCCAATCCTTCCCAATCTGTACCAGTATGAAATATCTTTGCAACACATATATTTCTTCTTTATTGTGTTGCTCCAGGGACCCTCTCCATAAATCCCTCTCCACAGTGATTTGCAAAAGAGTGCCTTTCCAAAGGTCCTCAAGTCCAGAAGGCCCCATCCACCAAGATTCTTCGGTAGAGATATATCTGATAATTTTGAAAGGTGACATTTTCTTTGTTCTGATTGGCCACCCCATACAAAGTTTGCAGTAATCTTGTTCATCTTCTGAATGATACTTGCAGGGAGAAAAAATAAGTGGGCCCAATATACAACAAGTTGTGTTAGAACTGATTGGGTTAAAATAACTCTTCCTGCCAGTGAAAGGCATTTATATTCCCAGGCTGATATCTTTTTATAGTATCTTTCTATTATCCATTGCTAGTCCACTTTAGAGTATCCCTTTGCTTTTAGCTGGAATCTAAGATATTTCATTCCATTCTTGATGGACCGCGCCTCTATCCCGAACAACTAATATATCCATTCCACTGTTTCCAGATTGACATCATTATGAAAGAAGATCGATTTGGATTCATTTATTTGTAGTCCAGTGGCTTTTTGGAATCTTTTTAGGATGTCATGAAAACATATCCAAGTGAGTCTACATAGCATTCCAAAAATGAGTACATCATCGACAAATAAGTTATGTGAGATATAATTGTCCCTGCAGATCTTCAAAGTCCGACACCTATTTTCGTTAACTGCCTTGTTAATATGGAGACTTAAAGAATTCATTGCCAAAATAAACAAAAGAGGAGATAGGGGACAACCTTGACGCAATCCTCTGGCTGCTAGAAAATAAGAGGTAGGCATCCCATTTATAATGATAACATAGTTCACTTTCTCCACGCATGCCATGATCCAGTTTATCATATTAGATTTTAGGCCAATGTTTGCAAGTAAGCATCTAATAAAGCCCCAATCTAGGCAATCATATGCCTTTCGAAGATCAATTTTAAATATGATAGCTTCATTGTTTTTAGAATGCATGGTGAACAAGATTTCTTGTGTGTTGGCAACAACATCCAAAATGTTCCTTCCTTTTAAAAATCCATGCTAATCCTTTGTTAAAAATCTAGATAAGGTAGATTTGATCCTTTCAGCAATAATTTTTGAAATAATTTTGATGGTCATATTGCAGAGGGATATCGGTCTGAAATCTTGAAAAGATTCTGCTTCCATTTTCTTTGGAATGAGTGCTATTTGAGTGGAGGAAGTTATTTTATGTATGCTACCTGAGATTCTCGCACCTTCAACCATCCTTAGCAAATCTTGTTTAAAAAGATCAAAGAAGTGGATGAAGAATTCTATTGTCCAGCCATCCGGACCAGTGCATTTATCCCTCTTGAAGGATTTCATAACTCCTAACAGTTCTTCCTCTGTTATAGGCTGGAAAAGGCATTCATTTTGTTCGTCATCAAACATTTGTGGAAATGGATCAATGCCCCATTAAACGTCCTGAAACCTGCAATCATCCGATCTTTTATATTAATTTTCAAAGTATCTCACGGTTTCATTCGAGATGTCTTGTTGAGAGAATGAGAAGCCCCTCCCCCCCCCGACCATCATTTATTTTCCATATGGAGTTTTTCTCACGCCTGGTGTTAGCAAACCTGTAGAAAAATTTTGTGTTTTTGTCTCCTTCCTTTAGCCAAATAACCCTGCTCTTTAGTCTCCATGAAGCTTCTTCCTGCTCCAAAATTTTTTGTTCTTTCCTTTCAAGCTCCTTTATACGACATCTCATATTAAAGGGGAGCATATTAGCAGCCAAAACTCCAGAGATACTATCCAATTCCATTTGTATTTCCCGAAGGGCCATTCTATTCAGTTGTCTTTTCTTAAACTGCCGCTCGTTTACAACCTTTTTAATGGAAGATAGCTTATCCCTAAAGGTAAAAAAGGGTGGTATTTTATCTCTTGCTGATAAATCCTTCCAAGTTTTTATTATGACTTCATTAAATTCTGGTTCTTCTAACCATGACCTGTTAAATTTAAACAGGTATCCTTTCCTAAAACCCTTTTCTCTCCAACTGAGATATATCGGCTTATGGTTTGATATAAAAACATTTCCAATGGAGGAGAAAGGCATACCCATTCTATCAATTATGCTAACATGTAAAATAAATTGATCAAGACTTCTAGCAATATAAGCCCCTTCAATCCTTCCATTGTCCCATGTCGGCAACATTTTAGAAGGATTTATGTCGACAAGATTCCTGTGTAATAGCTCATATCTAATACGATCTGCCAGCGGGTCTTTTTTCCTGCTTTTCCCCCATGTTTCATCAGAGTTTAGAGTGACATTTAGATTGCCTGCAATCATAAAAAATTCAATATCAAAAATTTCTGATGCAAAGAATTTCTCCCAGAACGGGGATCTGTTCTTGTAAGGGGCGTAAATGTTTAAAATATTAATGGGACAGTCTTTTCCCCTGATGGAAGCCGAGATGAGAATGCCCGGAAAACATTTGTATGCTTTTGCTCTAATCCAATCAGGGTCCCATAAAACCACCAGACCCCTAGAAAGACCATTGGCCTCTGAAGCAGCCATATGCCAGGTAGGAAACATTTTCCTAAAGTAGGAAATGGAGACAGGAGTGCTATGCATAGTTTCTTGGATTAAGATGATTTTGGGTTGAGCCGAGTAGAAGAGACTCTTTAGCGCCAAAATTTTTTGGTCTGCTCCGAGACCCCTTATGTTCATAGATATGATGAAAGTCATTGAGGGGTCTTTTCGGCCGCGCTTGCTCTAAGACGCTGGTTCTCTGACATATCAATGATAGGAACATCAATAAGGGAAAGATTTCGTACTCCTCTATCTGCACCATCAATCCTCCCCCTGGAATGTCTACTGCCTCTGTTGTTTTTTCTTCTCACCATAATATTTTTTGCAGAGTTTGGGCTTATATGGGGAGACGATGGCTTCCTCAGTTTATGAATGGTTAGGGGTCTAAGTTCAAGCGATTTCTTGCTTAGGAGATAGTCCAGGTCACTATCAAGCAAATTAGTTGGGGAAGAAACGAGGGAATTTAGAGGGGTAGCTGACACCATAGGCTCTTTTCCTTTCACAGATGGAGTGATTTCATTTTTTGGCGATGGGGAGGATGATGAAATAAAAATAGCTTGGGAGCCTGCTGTAAAATCTTTGGAAGGCTGGAGGATCGGTGGGGGAGAAGGGACTTCTTTATCATCAATGGGTTCTAGGGGGGGCATACAAAAAGGATTATGAGCCTTTTTATCAGGTGGGGTGATAGATCTTCTCGAGCTTTCAGGCAGGGTACAATGACTCTGAGAAAATATTGATGGATGGAAAATATCCTAAGAATTTGACTTCTGAACGGGAGGTGGAGATTGGTTAATTTTTTTTCAAGATTGGCAATTCTTTGCGGGTCATTAGATTCTAAAGGAGATAAACTAATTGTAGAAGATAATTTCGCCCTTCCAGGTGACTGAGACTTGATCTTATATTTGTTTTTAGCTGAATGGAATTTTCCATGATGCATTTTGCTCTCTAGAACAGGTCGCCAAGGGCAATTTTTGATTAAGTGACCTATCCTATGACATGCTGAACACCTAAAAGGGATTCCCTAGAAATCCAATCTCTGATTTATTTTTAAATCTCCAAGATATCTCTATGTGGTCAGGAAACCCTCCCATGTAAGCTTTTTCTATGAGTATCCATGCTACACGTTTGTCTTTTTCTCCAAGACATATTGGGTCAACATAAACACATCTTCCTATGGCATTCCCTATCTCAGTTAAAGTTTCCTTCGACCACAACTCCAGGGGAAGGCCCGGGAGTTTGACCCATATCAAATTATTAGAAGGGGTGTTCTTCAACGGATTGTAACCAATGTACCACTTATAAAGGGCAAGAAAACTCCTTCTATGTACCCATGGTCGTTTTTGAATGGTATCTAGATCACTGGCGCTCAGAAAATGAAAGCAGTACCATTCTTTTATAAGTTTAGCTACAATGGGAATATATCCGATCAGAGGTTTCCATTGCATCTCAAGCCACTTTCGCATCATAGCATCATCCATCTTTGGAAAGTGCCACCGGCCAACCAGAGTGTATTCCTGTAGACTTTCTATACGCTCGGTCAAGTATGTACTGTCTAAATGAATCGCTGCTAGCGGAGGAATGGTTTTTATAGGCTTCAGGCTCTTATTATAGCGGCTCAAATGTTCACAAAATAAATTTTCCCTTTGTTGGAAAACTTTTTGGCTACCATCCCGAATAGTTCGCACTCTTTGTGGGCCATCACCATCCATGTTAGCAGCTGGAAGTGAAGGTTGGACTACCACGTCAACTAGAGTAGACTGCCAACCACTTGATAATATGGTGACCCCCTATCCAGCTTCGGTGTGCATTGTGGCATGAATCATGGCCTCCGTGGCTGATGAGTTTGACGCACAATCCATACATCAAAAATCCCACCCCCTGTCTTGACTGACGTACTTGGAAGTCTTAACAGGATTTTCCAGATTGAGAATTTAATCAGGTAATAAATAGGATCTGTCCCCTTTTGAACATATTACCCGGAGAGAATAAGGCCAAAAGAGGGAAAGTAAAGCTTGCCTGACGTGAAAACTGGCAAAAGGAAGCCTCGAGAAAGAGAAGCTCACTTTCCGAGAGGAAAGCATGTTCTCATGAAACCATCTATCGTGAGGTAATAAAAGTGATTGACGTTTGCATGAGGAAGCATAGGACGTGGTGAAAGGCAGTTCAAAAAATGGCGTCTTCTACAGTCCCAAAAAGTCATATCACATCACCTAAAGTACCAACGTCCCTAATACCCATGATATTTGAATCTCCTTTCTCTGCAAAATTGTAGAAACTGGGCTCGGGAAGTGAAATTTTGCAGCACCGAGAAGTGAAATTTTCCAGCCCGAATAAACCAGGAAGCAAGAAATGTCGAAAAAACATACAGAACTCAGATAGGAGAAGCTACCATTCCTCCAGATATGTGGGCATCATAGCATGGATAGATTAAAGGGATGGGCAAGTAGGTCGTGTCATGTGACCACCCTAATCAATCAGAGAAACTTCAACTCATATACCCAACGTCGAGAGAAAAAAAACATAGTCATTCTCAGTTCTGCAATTTGTGTTTCAAGATGAAACATATGAGCATACTATACAGTAGCAGCATATTTCATAAATACACCACCAAGATCCTATTTTAAACCGGATGTCTAAGCATGGTTTATATATAGCAAAATAATTCTTAAGCTTATAAATGTATACCCACAAACCACCGGAACTTACAGACCTTGACATGTGAACTTGAAGGCGACCCACGCAGACCTTTAGGAAGTGAGATTTAAAACTAGACCAGTGTTCCAACTTTAAACAAATATGCCAATGTTCTCTCTTAAAACATGGATAAAAAAACTCCCCATCAAAACTTCAAACTTTAGATTTTATCCAGATTTCAGACAAAGATAAACATTTTTAACTGTAATGGCATTTTAGAAAAATTACTAACCTCTATAGAGATGAGCCTTTTCCGAGCGAAGAGCACCGTGAAGTCGACTTGCAAAAATCCTCACGAACCAAATTGTGATATTTCACCACAGACAGACCAGTTTCCACGAATAGAAAGCTGAGTGAAAAGGGAGAGCTCCACAATTGATATTATAGTCAAAGGCTACCAATTTACTGCATATATGGCAGGTATGAGAGCTAAACTGAAAGCACTCGCAAAGATATACAAAAAGGGTATAAGTGACCTCTGGGGAGGCGATAAGTTTAGGAAAACCAGGCGTCAACCGTTTCTCAGGTGAGAAATTTTGAAATTGCAGACATCAGAGATCACCCATTCTCCGGCTTAGATGATAGGAATGAGAGTGAAACTGGGAACAGTCGCAACGATAGACAAAATGGTTGTAGAAAATGACTGTGGAGGCGACACGTCTAGAAGCGCATGAAGCTAAACGTCAACCTGTTCTTAGGCAAAAAAGAGGCGCGTGGATTTCAGACATGTATCTTGCATCCATCCACCCTCTTGAAAGCTACAGGTTTCTGTTGGAGCTCAGGTCTGCGTATTGGTCTTCTAGAGACAGAAACTTACCTGATTGGTCGGTCCACGGTGCTCTCCACTCGGCTCGGCTCTCCACCCTCGGTAATCAACTCACTCAATCATATTATATTATATTATTTAAAAAAATTGCACTTTCTAATCTATTTATAAATATCCAAGCGAGATCTACATTTGCAAATTTTAATCCATTTATTATTTTACAATTTCCATTTGAATATACCTAAAAACACGCCGTTAAAAAAAAACTTCCGTGAACCTTCAAATTCAAACGTGGCCATAGTCAGCGGGCAAATATCGTAACTGTCATTGCTTGAGCCCACTTCAATATCGCAAACTTGGAAACGACTTTAAAATTATACATATTTAATTAATCAATTCACTTAAAAATGGTGAAACCCCCATTATTTGTGGTGGTTTAATGAAACTACTTTAGAAATGGAGAATATTATAATTTTAAATTATGAAAATTGTATAATCTAAATGTTCAATTTTTTTATATAAAATTATTATTTAACTAGCAAAATATTATAATAACATAGTAATTATATTAATTTTTAATTAAAAAACCAATCTATTATATAAAAAGCTATATTATTTCAATTTAATTTTAAAAAAATAGACAACCTCATAAAAAAGCATACATTATTTATTAAATTTAAATTTATATGTGCCAACACATCACTGTTCTCCATTAACTTGGAGTTACGCTGCACCGCTCTGATCATCCATCATCGAACCTCGGTGGTGACGAGTCACGATGGTGGAGACTCAAGACCTAGAAGCTGACCATTAATTATCATTTACATAAATATTGCACAACCACACTGGCGTTCAATGAATCTGCCTTTCATATCTTACCGCCCTCCACATCTTGAGGTGGGCCTTGGTTTGGTTGATTGGAATTCGAAATATGCGGTGCAAAATGCGCTGCACGCATTTTTTATCCGATTGACAGGATATTTTGCACTGTGTGAGAAAATAAAGCTTTCCTCAACACTTAAATGCGGAAAATTGCAAACCAGAGGAGCCATATAGAGTTGGCCTCAGTGATTTGCAAGGGCCCTTCCCATGCAAACTGTTCAACTTCTATAGCAATATAAACAATTCTTTGCTAAAACTGAGCTATCATCCCCTTCTAGTTCCTGCGCCACTTCAGCATTCCCTGTTCGAATATCAAGGCCATCTCTATATCATGAGTCAGACGCTCAGAAAACGCGACCGAGAGCCAGAAGCGTTGCTGGTCTCCACTGACGCGTCGGAGGGGAAACGCTTCCACAGCGGAGAAGTGGAGTTGTTTTTTCATGTGTTGCAATTAGACAAAACCCTATCACAAGAAGAAGAGGAATGTGTGTTAGACCAGAGCATACATAACACACAACGGAATTATACTCAGAGACTTAGACGGCAATAACAAAGAATAATTCACAGAGACAAACAAAGGGAGAAACAACAAGATTACTCAATCAGAAACAGTGGAATAGATAAAACAATCACTGGAGAATAGAAATCACTTTGCATTACATAACAAGCTTGGGCCTTGGCTTGCTTGCTTTCTTTGGCCACATAAATTACAAATTTATAGAGGTAGAAGAAGGATCTAGAATCCTGTATGTGATTCAGATGGAGATCTGGAATAATCTAGAAACTAATGGTGGTGTAGAAATATCTAGAATCCTGCATGTGATTCTAGAAACTACTGGCGGTGTAGAAGGATCTAGAATCCTGCATGAATTTGACTTCACACTTAACATTCTCCCACTTGAATCCAAATAAGAGTCACCAAGTCACACCGAGTCCTACCATGCCTCTACATAACTCATGTTTATTTCGTGGTAGAATGTTAGTGAGCATATCAACAGGGTTCCTATCTGTATGGATCTTTTCCAAGGATAATTGTTCTTCCTCCATCACATGCCGGATCCAATGGTACCTTAAGTCAATGTGCTTGGTTTTTGAATGAAATGCCGGGCTTTTCGCCAAGTGAATGGCACTCTAATTATCACAATATAACACATACTTGTCCTGCTTTATTCCTATCTCTCCTAGGAATCGTTGCATCCACAACATCTCTTTACAAGCTTCTATTGCAGCTATGTACTCTTCTTCTGTTGTAGAGAGGGCTACTATTCTTTGTAGCCTTGACACCCAAGATATTGTTGCACCTGCAAATGTATACAAATAACTTGTAGTGGACTTTCTAGTATCCATATCTCCAGCTATATCCGCATCTGTAAATCCTTCAAGCACAGTCTCATCATGACCAAAACATAAACAATAATGACTAGTACCCTTGAGATACCTCAAAATCCATTTCATTGCTTGCCAATGTTGTTTGCCTGGATTGGCAAGGAACCTGATCACTACTCCCACTGAATATGCAATGTCTGGTCGTGTGCATACCATGGCATATATCAAACTGTCAACTGCTAAAGCATAAGGAATCTTGCTCATCTCTTCTTTCTCCTTGTCATTGCTAGGACATAATTCAGTACTCATCTTGAAGTGGGCTGCAAGGGGTGTACCAAATAGCTTGGCATCCTTCATATTAAATCTGTCAAGCACCTTCTTGTTATATTTTTCTTGTGAGAGTCACAATCTTTTGTTTTTTCTATCACGCATAATCCACATGCCCAATATCTGTTGTGTTGGTCCCAAATCCTTCTTTGCAAATTTGCTACCCAAATCTTTCTTCAATCTATTAATCTTATTCTTATCATGCCCAACAATCAACATGTCATCCACATATAACAATAATATGATATACTTTCCTCGATCATACCTCTCGATATAGACACAATGGTCAGCTTCCAACCTCTGAAAACCATGTTCGAACATGAATGAATCAAATTTCTTGTACCATTGTCGAAGTGTCTGTTTCAACCCATAGAGACTCTTCTTCAACCTACAAACAAGGCCTTCTTTGCCTTTTTCTATGAAGCCTTATGGCTGCTCCATATAAATTTCTTCCTCCAATTCACCATGAAGGAATGCAATTTTTACATCTAACTGTTCACATTCTAGGTCTAAAGCAGCAACTAGACCAAGAATGACTCTAATGGATGACATTTTAACAATACGTGAGAAAATTTCAGTGAAGTCAATACCTTATTTTTGGGAAAAACCTTTCACCACCATCCTTGCTTTATACCTATCCTTATTTTCGTCCCCTTCATGCTTAATCCTGGACACCCATTTTGTTTGTAGAGCCTTTCTACCTTTTGGGAGGTTTACCAACTCCCAAGTTTAATTTTCCTGCAAAGAGTTCATTTCTTCTTCCATTGCTTTCTTCCATTCTATATTGTGCTCAACTTTACAAGCTTCTTGAAAACAATTAGGTTCACCTTCATCAATCAACAAAATATAGTTTGACGGAGGATACCTTTATGAAAGCTTATGAGGCCTAGAAGATCTGCGAACCAACTGTGGTGGTGCATTATCAGGTTGAATCTCCTGTAAAGGTTCCTACAAGATTTCTTGTTGTTCATCATTTTCCACTTGTTGTTCTTCATGCTCCTGAATTTGTTGTTCATTTTCTTGTATTGGTGGTATGTTTTCCTGCTACTCTTCAAACTTGTCAATAACCTTCTTTACCTCCAAATCACCTACAGTCATATTGAACATTTGTGACTCTTAAATATAACATCCCTGCTTCTAATAATTTTATGTTTGACTAGATCCCCTAGACGATAACCAAAATCTTCATCCGCATATCCCAAAAAAATGCATTTCATAGATTTATCATCTAGCTTAGTTCTATTTTCTTTGGGAATATGTATGAATGCTTCACATCCAAAGATTTTCAAGTGAGAATAATTCAAATTCTTACCAGTCCAAACTTCTTCAGGGATACCGCCATCCAAGGCTGTAGTTGGAGATATATTTATGAGGTAGCAAGCGGTCCTGACTGCTTCAGCACAAAAATTCTTCTCCAAACCGGAATTGGACAACATACTTCGCACATTTTCTATAATGGTGCAGTTCATCCTTTTTGTGACACCATTATGTTGAGGAGTACCAAGCACAATCTTCTCAAGCTTTATGCCAAACCTGTTACAATATTCCTTAAATGCATTTGAGCAATATTCTCCACCATTATCTATTCTTAAACACTTCAACAATTTGTTAGTCTCTTTCAACAGCAACATGGAATTTTTGAAATATTCCAAACACTTCACTTTTATTTTTCATAGGATATGCCCAAACTTTCCTGGATGCATCATCTATAAATGTTACAAAATATGATGCTCCTCCTAATGATTTGATGTTAACAGACCCAAACACATATGAGTGTACCAATTCTAACACATTTTTCTTTCTATCATGGCCACCTCTAAGGAATAAAACCCTTCTTTGTCTACCATATATACAATGCTCACAAAGATCAAGATTGTAGGATTTCAAACCTGGCAATAAATTTTTACCAACAAGGATTTTTAAGCCCTTCTCGATCATATGACCCAAACGCTTATGCCACAGATTTGATGAATTTCCTTCTTTTGTCACAACAGCAAAATCTGATTTTCCTATCAGTGTCTTCAACGTGTATAATGTTCCTGTCTTGGGTCCTTTGGCCACGACCAATGCACCTTTGCTAATTTTCCAGCCTCCTTTTCCAAAGCTTGTCGAATGGCCTTCATCATCCAATTGTCCCATAGAAATTAAACTCATGCGCATTTCTGGTACATGCCTGACCTGTTTCAACAATATATCTTGTCCATCTTTCATCTTGATCTAGACATCTCCCACTCCAACAATACTGCAAAAATGATTGTTCCCCAAATGCACTCTACCATAATCACCAGGATTATATGAAACAAAACTATCTTTGCATGGGGTTACATGGTGAGATGCCCCAGAGTCAAAGATCCAATCAAAACTACTACTAAATGTATATACACATGCATCCTCTAGTGAAACAATAAACAACACATCACCATCTGTGGCTACAGCAGTAGTCTCACCTTCATTTGTGCTAGATGACTTGTGATTTGTACTGGATGGTCTCTAATCCTTTTGTCCTTTCTTCCAGAATCGACATTCTTTCTTCATGTGCTCTTTGCCACAATGAAAGCAGATGATCCTTCCTCTCCTTGATTTTTATCGGCCTCTCGATCTTGATCGCCCTTGCCAGACTCGATCCATTCTCCTACCACGATCAGCTAGAGCTAGAGCTTCTCCTCCCTGGTTTTCCGCAATTGACTTGCATCACAGCTCCTCATTCATTAAACTACTACTGACATCATCAAACTTCAGGGTCCCTGTAGTTGTTGAAGTGCTCATAGCTACAATTAAATTTTCCCAACTGTCTGACATAGAACACATTAGCAAAATAGCTCTAATTTCATCATCTAAAATGATTTGAACGGAGGCAAGTTGATTAGTAATAATATTAAATGCATTCAAGTGCTCAGCAACTGAAGCACCCTCCTTCATTTTGAGATTATAAAGCTTCTTCATCAAGAACACTTTGTTTGATTCCATGTTCTTCTCATATAGATCATGGAGCTTCTTCTATAATCTTTCTGCCGTCTTTTCTCCAGACACATTGAAATAAACATTCTATGCTAAATATTGGCATATTGTTGCAATCGCCTTTCTATCTAGCTTATTCCACTCTTCATTTGTCATCAATGAGGGTTTCTTTCTTGTGCCCTCAATCGGAAAATACTAATCCTTTAAAATCAGTATATCCTCCATCTGTGATTTCCATAGGGAAAAATTAGCCCCGCTCAACTTCTCCATATTTGTAACTGCTGTCTCCATTTTCAATCAAATTCACACCCCGAAACACAAAAACTCCACTTAAAAATAAAACTTTAATTATTACTCTTTAAAATTTAGTAATAATGACCTTCCTCCTTTTAAAATACCCTTTTCAAAATTCTTGCTCCTTTTTAAAATATACTTTTCAAAATTCCAACATATAATTATATAAGTTTCATAATAAATATATAAAACATATATAATGTTTTAACATTTTCACATTTCACACATACTGGTGAGCTCCAGTATTGTAGCAATAATGCTACAACTCCTGGGGCTTCCTGTCTCTCATTTTATCAACCCGGTAGTTCGTACAAACTTGGAAGCGACGGTGCTA
>APFE031529376.1:0-10994 GCA_000404065.3 Pinus taeda | reverse complement strand
GACTAAGAGGTTAGCAGGCTAAAATATTTTACCTGGTGACTTCATAGATCAAAATTTGGCTTCACGTAGGCATACTAGATATCATTATGATCTTGAGCTCTTTATTCCATTATTAAATCCACAAAGACTTGTACAAATTGCTTCCCTCAAACGTAGATTTAAAACTTCTACTTCTACTTATTTTCCACCACAATCAATTTCACATCCTGAAAAACCAAATGAAATCCATATACCTTCTGATTTTTTTGATATACCTCCTCAAGTATTAGAACTTATTCTAAAGGAATGGATATACAAATTACCTTACTGGTTCATCAACTTGAATCCTCTGACTTTCCTATCTCCCTTTCAAAATCCTCTGATACAGAAGCAAAACTTGAATTAAAATTACCTAGGTTTAAAACAAAAGATTTTATATCCTTTGTTATTCATACACATCCTTCTATTTCTAATCAAGCTAAGGAGGAGCTTAAAATTTATATAAACCATTTAACATTTGAGTATCAAGAGAAGATTGTTCTTGAAGTTGAAAAATTAATCATTCACCCTCAATTTCCAAAATAGCCTATAATTTCAGGGTAGACATTCCTCAAGAAACCATTGTCTCCTAGACAATTAGTTTCACAACAACAAATAACTCAAATTCATGATTTTCCTGAAGAATATTTAAAACATCCACTTAGGTACAATGGGGAAACATGACCAAATGCAGAAGATCATTGACTTTCATTTTAGACAATTACAAATCACTGGGGAATAAAGAAGGATCTTTTTATTATTTAACTGAATTTGAGGACCTCAAAAGGAATCCTAATGAAACCATGTTAGACTTCATTAGGATGTTTAGTTAAATTTACAATAAGATGCCTATATATTGTAAATCTTTAGTCATTGTAGCAAAGGTTAGACTTTCTAAGGCTTTCCATGATGATTTTGCTTTAATGTTGAGAGAAAGAAAATCTAGGACCTTGGAAAACATGCAAACTGATGCAATTGAAGTTGAGACCAACAAACAAACATCAAGTAAATCAAGAGAAAAGGCAAAGAAAGCATAAAGAAATTTGAAGGCAAGAACATAAACTGGTACAAATTCAAAAATTAAAGAAGAGGAACATAAAATTGACGAAATCACTTCAATGTTAAGAAACCTGTCTAATAGAATTTCAAGGATGGAGACACAACCTAGACAAGTGCAAAAAAATATGAATAAACCTCCAGGACCCTACTGAAGACCTTTCCAACCATAAATATTATAGTGGGAAAGATAGAATACTGACCACAAATTTAGCCCCCATTGATGATATATGATCAGGATGTCGAAGAAATAACACCGATTGTAGACGACAACTTATTTTGATGATCAACATATTGAAAATGCTATTGTTCTTGTGAATCATGTTAAGTTTGCAACTCATAATATATAATCTTTCAAAGTTTCTAAATACCAAGCCTTTTCTGAATTTCTAATTGCTGAGCTAAACAAAAGATATGATCTAAGACCAAGACAAAATCCAGCTAGAACTGTAGGGAAAGTTACCTTTGATTTATCACAAGACAAGACTGTTGAAACTTTATCTTCATCACCTCAAAGTCAGTCAACAAACCAACAACCAACAAAAAACTTGTTTCTTCTATTTTTAATGTAGAAAAGGAACTATAAAAAGTAAAAATTACAATTCCTTTATTAGACTTCAAGAGAAACCCTAGCTACAAAAAACCTGTGTCTAAATGGATTTAGTCTTCAAGTGTGGATGCTAAAGGAAATGTAATAAGTTTGTAAGATGAAAAACCTTCGGTTATTTTTGGACCAAGTTTGGATGTTCAAGATGAGATTGTTCCTCCTTTCAATTTGAATCTAAATATCCATGATTTTCTCCTCTATTATTGCATGTTAGATTTTGGGGCATCCCATAATTTAATGCAAAAAGTAATTTTGGACCAACTTCAGTTACAGGTGACAAGTCCCTACCATGAATTTTATACATTTGATTTAAAGAAGGTGCATTGTTTGGGACTAATCAAAGACTTGGTAGTGACTTTAGCACAAATTCCTGTAAAAAGTGTGGTAATGGATATAGTGGTTATTGATATTCCCCCAAAGTTTGGTATGCTGCTATCAAGGTCTTGGTGTGCTAAACTTGGAGGGAGTTTACGAATGGATATGTCATATGCTACTATTCCAGTCTATGGGGGAGAAAATTTAATATTGTATAGAGAAATAAGGTTTATAAATATTATGTGTAATGTTATCCAAGCTGTAAATCACCCTATCTATAATGTGGACTAAGATTTAGGGTGTTTCATTCTAGCTATAAATGATGAGTGCAATGTATATAATATAATTGAAGATACCATAAATATCCCCCAATATTCAAAATATGATATGTGGAGGATGTATTTTTATGGAGCCTTTTCGAGAGATGGATCTAGATTTGGAATTGTTTTAGTTCACCTGAAACTAAAATCATCACTCAATCTTTTAAACTGGATTTTGAGGTCACTAACAATGTGGCAGAATTTGAAGCTTTAATACTAGGATTGTCGTTGACCAAGTGTTACACAACATTTTGTCACTATCCCTGTAGTCCCCATCCTTGATCCTAGAGGACCTCTACAGTGAACCCTACATGCTTTCCCTTCATGAAGAAAACCCCATTGTGTCCCTCTTCATGAATAGAACAATTCCCTTTTGCACCATTTTCCAAAAATCTTTTGTTTTTCCTAGTTTAAAAGACCAACACTAATGGCCCTTGTCCTCCTCGCGCTGATGTGCAGGGATTAACACTGTCCCTAGCACCGACCGAAGTGACTGAGCTTTGTTCTAGTCATGTTGATCCTCTTATGGAAAGTTTTTTAAATAAAGAGCCGAAGCTTCCAACTCTAGAAGCTTAGTAACACAAATCTGGTAAATGGTTTGGTCGGATGGGGTCGAGGATGTCAGTTTGGGCTCCTTTCCCCTATAATTATGGAACTACCTCAAGAGATAAGACCTTATCCCATGAGAAGATGACCCATCTCCCATCCATTCATGCTATATAAACCTCCCTTTTTCCCGAGCACAAGCTAGAGTCAGTGTTAAAGTGTTAATGTTGGTGTGCTAGTGCTAATTAAGTTTGGAGTAAACAACAAGCTATTCATATTTGTAGCTCTCTAGTTGTGTGAGGGAGAAGTGTGAATTTGGTTTAGTGTGAAGCCTAAAGGGAAGAGCCTTAAAACTACTATTGTTGAGGCCATCATGGAATGCTAGCAGAAGTGTGTGGGAACCTGGTTTTGGCGGAGGAGAATAGTAACGTCAAGACAATGGTTTTAATCTCTTTTTGATTTAATATATATGCAATTATCAATTGATTTCCTACATGATGTGTCATCTTACATGTTCATGGCTTAATATTTCTTGACTTGTTAAGTAGGTTGAATTACAATTTGTCTATTATCATGGTGGTTGTTTTATGTTGTTTACTTTTTTTAGGTGTTTGAAGAAGGAAGCGAGAGATAACTGGAGCGAGCAAGCAAGGACATCATCAAATAGGATAAGCGTACTAAGAGGTAATCCCTCTTAATTGGTTCTAACCTAAGGAAATCTTCCATAGAATGTATTAGTTGTGGCTAGACCCATTATCGGGCTAGAGGAATTGTTTGTGTCCTCACTCATAATTTTACTTCACCACAAATTGGCATCTCCACTCGGGAGCCAATCCTTCTGTTTGTCTTGTTTGAAATTTCATGATTTTGTGTGAACTTTTCTAGTTCCATTTTTTCCCTTTGGTTTTGTTTCTTTTATTCTTCTTACTGGCCTGAGTTTGAAATTCATAGTAGCAAATCTGGTCCCAACTTTTAAAATTTTTATTTTTTCTTGGCTTCCTCGCTCAGCGCACTTAATTCGCTAAAAATCAAGCCAATCTATGCGACATGCTGAGAAACAGTCGTGCCGACCCCGTTCTGGCACTTGTTGTCAGTTAGTCAGTCACGCCGATGCCTGTAAGTGAAGATTAGGGTTTGCCCCAAATCTTGGCCAATGTGTTTTGCTCTCATGATTTCGACCCTGTAAGCCTTTTAAACCGTCTTCTCCATGACTAGAAAGCTTCATTTAGCTTGGTTTGTGTGCTTTCTTGGTTTAGCCCACCCTTTGATGTGTTAAGTCTGGCCTTGTGTGAAGTTATTTTATATTTTCTTTGAATACCTCGATCAACGCTATTTTTGGCCAAACAGTCACGCCGATTAGCCTATCAGCACTAGTTTTAGATTGAAAGTCGTGACGGTCATGCTGATCAGCGCTACTTTTGGCCCAAAAGTCACTCGAATCTAGTGCCAGTGTGTCTTGAGCCTCACACTCTCTTCTTCCTCCTAGAAGTGACTAGGACGCTTTTTTTGCTTCATTTTCAATTGAATGAGTGAAAGAGACTCATTTTTTCTCTTATTTCGAGTGTCTCTTTTCTCTTTCCAAGCATATATTACATTGCTTGGTTTCTCGATTGAAGCATTTATGTGTTTGGTTGGTTTGATTCAGGGAAGAAGCTGTTTTTAGTTTCATTTATCATGCTTTGGATTTGATGGATGCTTGTTTGTTTGGACTTGTGAAAATTTTCATTTAAAGTGCTTTATGTGAAAGATTCATTTTTCATTTTATGAAAGGAAAACAACATTCTAGTTTACTTAAGCGAAAATATTGCATTAATCGCGTTATTAAGAAGCTAGAATTTCATCATCATAAGCATTGGAAATGAAATGAAACTTCTTATGTTGTTATAGGAAGATTAAGTGCATTTAGGAGATTTATTAGCGAAAGATTTTATTCTTTGATTGTTGCATTAATTTTGTGTTCTCTATCTCTCAATTAGTGATAACTTTCATCGAAGACAAAGATCTCTTTTCTCATATAGTTGCATATATGAGTTTTCAGATGACAACGATAAGGCCTTGTAACTGAAACCTAATTCAAGATCAACCATTAAAATTTATTGAATTAACCTAAGGAAGCATTGAAACTTAATGCTCACATTCAGTGGTCTAGGCTAGAGACGTGTTCTGATGTCTTTAAAACTAGCAGCTATCATTCGCTTCGGCTTTAGACAACGCTAGTATGAACTTGTGCTCCTTGTACCATCGTGTATATGTAGGGAGACCCCAATAGGTATGTAATCCTTTATCCATAGGAAGATGAGTCTGCTGCCTTGTAAACATGATACACCGAACACAACATTCGGGGAGATTTCCTGCCCGCACTTCTCGGTTCGCTGGGAGGTATTCTGTAGTTCATGGTTACCTGGTAATCCTTTTGCCTAGAATAACTTGAGTAGTAATTTTTGATCTTTACTGACTCTTTAAATTTGAATAGATCATTGAGCACTTTTCCTTTCGAGCTCGTTAATTATGAAAGCGAATAGAGTCACCTTTCATCCTTTTCTTGAATCTTAAAATATGAAAAGTCAAAGTTTTTTTTTAGTGTCTTAAAATTAACTGCCCATGAAATATTCTTTGTTAAATTTATCTTCCTTAGTGATTCTTTAGGGTTGATTCCAATGGAAACATTCCTAGAGTCTACTAGTCAAGGGTTCCCCTTGGATGGGAATCCCGGTCCTTTTCCTTCTTTTGGAAATGCTAGTGCTCCTTATATGGTAACGTTGTCCCTCCCTGGGTTAACCATTGGTTTACCTATCTGGTTATTTTAAGCCTCAGTGGTACTAAGTGTCCCAACTCTTACCCCGCCATCTCCTTCATTTGAATAGTGTCATGATGATTCTAAGGTTGACCCCTCGCTTTCTTCCCCCATTTCTTCACCCTCCTCTTCTACTTTGCTTGGTGAAAGTTTGAAATCCAGTAACCAGGAGGCTAAGAAGAAGAAGAAGAAGACAAAGAAGAAGTCAGATAAATGAGAGGCCAAATGTGCGACTGTTACTCCAAATGCACCTCCTGTAGACAAACCTTTTGATCCTCTACAGAAGGTCAGATTACCTTGCAAGCTATGTAAGGGTGACCATCTCCTTCGAGACCATCCTGACATTCCCAGAGTCTTAGAGGTATGGTCTTAGAATCTGGATTGACCATCCCCATCGACTTCTTGAGATCATGTTGATGCCGCACTCTCAGTTAGCGATGGTAAGAATAAAGGTAAGATTAGATTCCCCTATAGGTTATGTGAAGGAGAGCATCTTCTTCACCTTTGTCCTCTTATGTATAAAGATTCCAAAGTTTTGGAAAACCTTATAGCTTCTCAACCCAAACTTCCTGTTGGTTATCAGAGTATTTATTTTGACCCTCTCCCGGTTGGTAAAGAGATTGACTTGGATTCATATCTTGCCCATCCTGCTCTTCCTAAGTGAGACTCTTTTGTGTCTATTCCCGACTAAACATTGGTCACAAAGAGTGTCAACTTAGTTCCTCCACCAGTTGGTCACTCTGTTTCGGAAAAGAGTAGCGATCATACTGCTCATGTTATTCTCATCTCCTCAGATTCTCATGAATCTAAGCAGGACCTTCCTGTCCTGGTTGTTCAAGAGAGTCCTTCTCCTATTCCTGTACAACATGGGGGCAATCATATAATACCCCCACCAAGTAGTTCTGTCATTTCTTTCGATTGGAGTCACTTGACTGCTTTCCACCTTCCATCTTATGTGCCTTTCCTGATCATAGTACAAGCCTATAATATGGTAGTACATGTCACTATATTAGATGAAGGCATGTCTGTTAGCATTATGTCTTCTACTACTTGGCAAGCTTTGGGCTTCCCACATCTTGTGCCTGTCACTCAAAATCTGTTGGTTTTCAACAGAGGAACTAGTCAACCCTTGGGGGCCCTTCCGAAGTTCCTATTACTTTGGGAGGAAAGACCATCTATATAGACGTGATGGTGGTCCAAGTTCCATTATATTTCAATCTTATCCTTAGACGCAACTATGTTAATGTCATGGGAGCTCTTGTTTCTTCGCTTTTCTGTGTTGTTTGTTTTTTGCACGAAGGGAGAATTGTGACTATTAATCAACTATCATTAATTGGTCACTATGTGCCTCCTTTGCAACCATCATCCCCTATCGACTCTTGTTTGTAGCAGTACCTCCCCCGCCACAGGTCAATTATGTGGCTACCTGTTCTGTATCTGCGCCTTCTGATGATCACATAGATGGTATAGTGAATTGTGTAATGGGGGCTTTGGAACTCGATCTGTCTTTGGTACCAAATGACATGTATTCCTCTCGGAGCATGGTTCTTCCATCTAGTGAAGACCTCTTGGGAGCCATGGTCTCGTATGGTTTGTAGTGTCCTATCTAGGGTGCTAGACTAGGCTATATTTATTATCGACCAGGGTGCGTAGACTTAGAGGCATGCGTCTAAAGTATATAGACATAAAGGATCGTTATCTAAGTCTAATCTACCTAGTTACAATGTTGTCATTCAATTCATTATCAAACTAAAACACACTATGTATCACTATAAACCAAGATTCAATTCATTTATCAAACCAAAACGCTGTGTATCACTGTAAACCAAGATTTTTAATCCCCTTACAGAGACATCATGCATAAAACCTCTGTTCAGCAAATACTCAACATTCATTAACAGTCATGCAAGATAAAAATATATGGAAATCGTAAGCATAAGAGTTCATGACATTGCTCTACAAGACAACAAGGGATCGAATCCCTTATAGGATATGATTCACGATCTCAGTGATGATCTATTCAAGTGCATTCATAATATAAATCATACGCATATCATAAACATAAACCAATTTTAATCACTGCGCATATTTAATACCCTAAGCTTGCTGTAAATGAAAGAAAACAACAGTATACCACATTACGCAGGGCCCGTCCGCGTTCCAGAGGTATACTGGACTCTGATCCAACGATTAACAAATCAACACAACAAGATCGTGACTATAACTCAAGTCTTTGATATTAAAATTCAAAACTCTGTTTTTGAAACAATGATAATGATAAAACTAGTTGACTATCCAGAACTGTCTTTTCATATGGTTCTACAACCCTCGAAAACGAATGTACATTCATGAGTAGGCTATTTTCGCTTTTACCATATCGTGATTTTTGAAAATGTTTCTACCCTAAACTAATTTCAAAAAGGAAACAAAACTAAATTAATTTAGAATGCGTGCTGTTGCTGCCTTTGTCGCCAACATGCCATAGTTTGACCTTCGTTGACCGCGCATGTAGGAGGGTCGATTCTGCTGTGGGATAGGTGTTCTTCCATTCTTGGACATGCTGCTTTTCATCCCTACCCTTCGCTCTAGCCTAGCTGTCATGCAACATGTCAAACAATAAACCAATTGCAGGATGTTGGAACTTCCTGTAGCCATTTTGCCAAAAATTCCTAATTCGTTAACATAAAACTCCTAAATCAATTTCAATGCAATTTAATAACTATAAGACTATTAACTAATCAATTTTCAAGGGATCTGAGAGATAAATGATGAAAAGAGGTAGGAAAATGAGATTTTTTGGGAGGAAAAAGGAGGTCATGGAATGGTACCAACATCTCTCCCCAACTTAATGAATTAGCATGTCCTCATGCTAACCCCGAAGTGCTTCCTTTGAACTCTGTCCCTGCCTGTACCTCTGCTGCCTTTAGCAATGTGTCCACATTCTTTTTCACCTGGGCATCTTTCTGACCATGGAGCTCCTGCTTTAATCTTTTGTATTTTTCTTTGAGGGTCTTCTTCTGATTGTACCACTTAGTGGCCCACTTACAAATATCCGTTTGCTCAGCCTCTAGTTCATTGACTCGCTCCCTTAACTTTTCATTCTTCTTTTGAGTCTCTTTACTCTGCGCTCGGAGCATTTCATTTTCTTTCTTGATAACTTTTTCCAGCATATTAGCCTCCATGAGCTCTTCCTTTAATTTCTCAATTTGTTTCTCCAGTTTCTTCTGTTTCTTATTGGGAGGTGGTGACCGCTTTTCTTGTTTGTTATTGCTTTCAACCTCTATATCAGCTCCTGGTCCTGGTGGCGAGTGGTCACTGCTCCGAATATCCATCGGTATAGGTGCATTGGATTCAAGCTGGTCTTCTTGCAACTGGGCTTTTGGTGTTCTCCTTGTTCTTCTTGAATAAGTGGTGAAAACTTTATCTTGCTCTGCCTTCTTCGCATCTTCCTTTCTCATTTGCCTAGTCCTTATGCTGCTCACAGGTGGAGGTACCTTGTTTGCTTTGGATGATGCTGGGATCTCTTCATCGATGTCCTTCATGAATCCTGAGTTCTCCCACTATTCTTCTTTGCCTTCCTCATCTTTAATTTGGTTAGCAGCTAAGAACTCCTTCCACATTTTCCCTCTTCTCTGCAATTCATGCTCAATAAGAATTTTAACTAAGCCAAAGTGATATAAGCTCTTGTCTTTCACTTTCCCTTCTGCTTTTGGATGGTCTTCGACATCTTGGTTAGGCTTTGCAATAGAAAATATGGTAAACTGATAACACACTGCCTTTTCAAGTGTAGCAGTAACTTGATATGGTATAGATAAACAATACTGTAACGGCCTTCACAGTTACGAATTTTTGAAGTATGTAGACCATCTCATCCCAGGGATGCACCAACCAACTCCTTGGGACGCCTTTCTTCCAGTTAACTGATGAGACTCGAGATCTAGACATGAATTGGGTCCACGATTTCTCTTTAAATTGCTTGGTCTTAAAATACTTTTCCCCTTCTGGGCTGATCCCTATTGCCTGGGCGATGGTGTCTTCTGAAACCCTGAATGAGAAGTTACCTATCAGGGCTTTCTCCCCATTGAATGTGAAAGCGAATTGCTTGGTAACCTCTTCATTGCTTCCATGAAATTTCTCCAAAAAGGGCAACCACTGTATCTCTCTGAGAATTGAAATGCAATCTTCATGGTATTGAGAACTATCGAACACGTTCGGCTCGACCCTATTGGTCATCTTAGCAGAGGGTCATGCTCTAACTTGCAATTTTAACAAAGAAATTTTAATTTGTTACCTGATGGCGTCGCTCCCTTAGTATCCAATGTGATGCTCGGTCGACTTTCTTGTGACTTTGGTGGGAGTCGAAACCGAATGGCACTTACTGCCTTCAGTCCTTACTGTGGAAGCCACGGGAATTATATGCCAGCGTAAACAACCTGAAAAATGATGGTGAAATGACCGACTACCTTTACTTCAGAGCATGTTCATCTTTGGAAATAGAGGAATAATGACACCGCTTGTATAAATGCTATCATAGGAGCGCTGGGAGCGTATATGCAATACTGAGGTATGATGGAGTCCTCTGAATCATTTAGCTGTTGGGGGTGGTGGAATCATCATTCGGCCGTATGAAATACAATGAATAGGCCTCTTTAACACCTGTTTCTTACCTTCTTTTTTTTTTAAATACAATCCACCACATGTCCTGTTGGTACTCGGCCAAATGGAGGATGTTGGTATGGCTGTAGGATGCGTATAACAAGGTTGATATGAAGGGGTAATGAATTTTAGAGGTATGAAATAGGTTGAAGTAGGGAAGAATCAGGGAGATAAGGGATGATGGAAGATGTAGTGCCCTTGAAATCGATCATAACAGTCACAATTATTAAAATTAACATTAAAAATTAATCTAAGAAATTAAATGTTAAGAACAAGGAACATATTACACTTTTTATTTGGTTGTTGTTGCATTGGCATGCTGAGTAGGACTAGTCTCTTTTGATTGTTCTTTGTTGTTCATAACAGGTCCCCTTAGGTAGATTTAAATGCAACAGGTCCCTCTAGAACTTTGAAGATGTTCATGCAGCTCCTTATATGTATACAGGTTCTTTGAGCTTGGGTGTTTGATGGAGTCTTGGTGCCCAGCAACTTGTGAATCCTTATAGAAACTTGTTGAAGTTGTGTTGAAGTAACCCGGAAATAACAGCTCTTAACAGGTCCCTTTTATGTGTCTAAACAGGTCCCATTACTGCTGGTGCTGATAGCATGGTCTTCTGGACAGAACAGGTCCCCCTGCATAATATTTATAACTAGGTCCCTCTGAGATAAAACAATGACAAAA
>APFE031529373.1:214588-237552 GCA_000404065.3 Pinus taeda | reverse complement strand
ATGAACCCATTACATTTATCTTTCAAAAGCCAAGCACAAGTGGTGGATGTGAGCCTACCTGCAAATTCGTACGGAGAGGAGGCGATTTGATGCCTTTCCAAGAAAATTTTGGGCTTAATACCCATTGCATTGTGCGCCTCACCCAATGCGCCACGCACCTCTGATGCACCGCGCGTGTGTAATTTTACACTACGTTTTTTAGCCTGATGCGCCGCGTGCCTTACCCAATGCGTTGCACGCACCCAGCTACATAGTGCATTTTTCAGGAGGCTTTTGGAGGCCTTCCCGGTGTCGAAATAGGGCGCAGGATAGCTCGTTGGAAAGGTATTTGAGTCTAATTTCCAAACCAACTATAATGTTTCAATTTTCAGTTCATTTTCCTTGCCAAAAATCAACTCTCCCAAGACTAGTCAAAATATGCCAAATGAGAAGGCCTCAAGGCAGAGTGTTGTTGTAGTCAACTTTGGAATGCCTTCCACAACTCCAAATTGAGCTCATGATAGCTCATTGGAAATCTCTTTGTGTCTAGTTATCATTTAAATTATCAAGAAAGTCATTTGGCCAACCATGCTAGGAGAAATCTTGATTTTCCCAAGGTCACTTCAGAGGTGCATTCAATTCTCTTGAGGCAACGGTATTTTTGACATTTCTCTAAAACCATGATACCTGTGTAAAAAGTGAGGGATGTTTTTCTTATTTGGAATGTTGTGGACAAAAACCTCTCTCATTTTTCCAAAATTCATCTTTGATTTCTCTGAAACAACTTTTGAGTGAAACTTATCCTGATGTGTAAAACAAGGGATTTTGTCGAAATGAAGCGAAATGAAGGGGATAAGGGGCTTCTAAGTTCTTGGGGAAATTTTTGGAAGTAGGGAGGGATGTTAGGAAGCAGGGAAAAGTGGAATCTCAGAGATCAAGTGAGGGGAAGAGCTCCAAAAGGGAAAAGCACAGGCCTAGCCTAGAAAATTGCCAAGTTGTGGCAAGAAACTAGGGTTTGTGCAAAAATGAGGAATTTGGGGGATCTCAGTGATGGGAAGTGTTTAATAAAGTACATGAAGAATAGGGGAAGGTGTATGAACATCTGGATACAAGTTTTGCTAATGATTTGACCATTCAAGAGAAATTGCCTTCAAAACCCTAGGAGAGGGAAATGAACCTTGCCTAGGTGCAACTGAGGCATGAACAAGGTGTAAAATGACCCAATGGAACCTGACATGATGATAACAACCTTCTAAATGATGATAGAATCAGCTGAACGGTGACATGGACCGACATTTTGACAATTTTGAAAAGAGTGAAAACAAACCCTAGACCTAATGCCTAGTGACCAAATTTTGCTTGAAGACTCCCTGGAATGACAAAATTTGACCTTGACACTTTGAGACCACTTTGTAAGAGCATATTTGATCACTGGAGGAAAGCTGGAAAGACTGACACTAACAGGATCTAAATGTGATTCATATCGGAGGAGACTCAAATGCATATGGTACTACTATCTGTGTTTTTGCTTCATGCTTTTATGTGAATCAACATTTATTTATTTTGCTATTATTGATATATTTATATGTTCTTAAAACAATTCTTTGACTTATCACTATTGAATGTTTAAGAGTTGTTATCTTTCATATATATGTGTGTCAATAATATATAACGATTAGTGCGATAACATTTTAATTATTACTTTGTTCAAATACTTGAACAAAGTAATTATCATTTGAATGAATATTTTTATTTATGAGTAAGTCATCTATATGTTTACTTGTCAATAAAAACCATAAAAAATTGCACTAGGAGAAAGACTTCCCGGGATAGAGTAGTTACTTTTATATTGTTGCATTTTAGAATAGATCATTCATAATTCCCATTAGATATTAAAAATCGATCACTTATTGATCCTACTTATAAATCATTGGGAAACTGGTCCCATTATATCCAGTCGGAGCCACCACACCAAATGGAAAAGGAGCTTCTTTAAGGTTTGGACCAGGTGGTTTTCCCCTATGTTGATGCAGCGATTTTCGAGGCATTAACACCTAGGAAAAGCGAAAACCGCATGTAAAATCCCTTTTTACCCAAAAACCCACAAATTTTTTTTTACCCTTAAGTATTGATGCATATATGCGAAAAAGCAAATAACCCATAAAAAGCATTATACTTAGTATATTTCCCCTTTCGCATATTTTTTCCCTTTCCACTCATATTTTCATATTAACACTAACCTATAGTATAAAACCCCTAAAAGTCCCTTTCCCCCTATATATTAACTCCTTTATTAGATAACCTGAAACCTTAAGTTTTGTTATAAAACTATGTATTTTTATAATATTTCATAAAATATCGCATCGCAAGCCTTTAATATGAATGCACTCTCCTCCAATTGCGATATGTTATATGTGATGGACCTGGAAATGACGCAATATATATTATAACTCATTGCCATATCGCATTCTCCTTCATCGCAAGTCCCGGCTAAAGCATACACCCTCCGCTATTGCGATCTCCGATTGTGATGGGAACCCAGACCTGACACAATATTATTCATGTTTTATTTCCATATTGCGTCCAACCCTTATTGCATTCCTTTGCAATGGGCGTTCCTTCGCTAAACCCGGATTGCGATATGTGATGAACACAGACCCAATATCATTTATCCCCCCGAACTCATATTATTTCAAGTCTGCCATACCAAGTTTTGCAAAGAATTTCTTTGTTAAAAGTTTTTTATGTTTTAAACGAAGAAATAACTAAACCTCCATTTTAACTGTTAAATCTCAGTTTTAATCCATAATATAGCCCATACCGCCATATTTAATCATTGGGTCCTTCCGTACTACTTCTTCGCTCCACCACCGTCCAATCTAATGCATTCAAATCCAATGGCCCTCAGCGATTTCGGGTTGGGTCTCCGTACGGGCATTACCCACCCGAAAAGCGGTATTCCACCGTCCTCCCTTGTTACGTGTCAGGCTTTAAACCATATCGGGTGACACCTCCCAAAACCGCCCGCGCTTTATAAGCGATGCGATGAAAATCAAAACCGCCTCTCGCATAACAAGAAAATAGCCACTGTTCATTTTGCGCCATAATTCAAATAGAAGACAGTTTTTTTCATTTAAACGAAAAATTCACCATTTTGCTTTGTTTTGCCTGTTTCACATAGCAAAGCCTCCATAAGCCTTTGCGACCAATAAAACCATCATTTTACCTTCCGATACGCTCTGGACTTCTTCCAATATCCCTTCAACCTCTATAAAGCCATTGAAGACCTTCTGTCACCTATGTTTTTCTTAACAATTTCTGTGTTTTGCAGGTAAAGACTCCTTTTCCACGCTTACAAAGGAAAGAGTCTGCGTATAGTTGGAAGACAAATACAAAGGTCATATCAGATTACTTATTCCAACATTATCTTTTCATTATCCCCTAATTTTTTCTATCATTCCTGTATTTCCAAGATTTTTCTTGTGCCTATTAAAACCTCCTTGAACTTGTGTTCATCCACTGGGCTCTACAAAACTTTCCTTTCTCTATTTGCATGAAGACTGTCTCTTGAGGCTCACTAACCTAGCTTGCCTAAACCATCTCTTGATAGTCTGAATCCTTTTGGTTCTTCAGTTGCTCCAGGACTACAAAGCGGTTACCACTCAAGTCCACGTGCTTTTGAACCTGAGGTTCACTATGTGTATACTGAGCTACTGGTTGTGTCACTTGGTTTCTAGGGTCTCTATTCTTCCTTTTACCCACTGTTTGGAACCTCTTTTGATACCTTGCATCCTTATTTTTCTGGGTCTCTTCTTGAATCAAGGGGAAGTCTTTAACCAAATGTCTATGCTTATGGCATTGAATAAACTTGAATGGTACATGTTAGTAGTCTAAAGATTGCACCCATGATGAATCCTGGTATTCAATAACTATGGATTTTGGTAGTCGTTGAGATATATTCATGTACACACAAATTAAGGCATAAGGGGCATGTCTTCTCTTCTTAGTGATCTATGAAACTTTTACAAAGGTTCCAATCATGTTTACTATCCCTTCCAGTATATCTAGTTTCCAAAAATCCTCTAGAAAGGAAAAAAATCCTAACCCAAACCGGAGCAACTAGGAATTGCTCTTTCTTAGGATTTTAACATTCCTCCCAAAATCACATAAAGAGCCCTTCATTGTTCATGAATTATGGTATGTTCTCAAAGACCCACTTGCAATCCTCCAACAAATATCTTTTTAAAATTCCTTTGGCTCTCAAACTTAACTCAACCAATCCTTTTATATTCTACTTGAGCTAGATCCATTTCACAATGTCTTGTTATTTTGGCTAGAACCCCATGAACTTTTAGTTTAGGGTGTGGTCCTTCATGAATTGTCTCGATTTCTCTAGCCTATTGTTAGGAATCACAGATCTTGGGGTTTTTGTGTCCATCGAAATGCATCCCTTTCAATTTGGCATTACATTGGGAACCTACGGCCGTACTACCATATTTGCTAACATACGAAGCCCCAACATTGCCCGCATCCAACTTTTGAGAACTTGTGAAGACATTATGGAAGGATGGTGTCGCCCACCCCCTTGAGGGGCCACTCATTAGGCCACCCAGAATCCCTACCTACAAGAGACTTACAGCCGACCTCGGGAACACTTATGTTAGTCAGTGTTCATAAATTTAGAAAAGTTGCAAAGCTCACCCAAACTATAGCCACTCTCATGACCACCATAGAAACTTCAATCTACCCATGACATGATTCAAGATATACAATTAACTACATCTAAAAATTACAATTTTTACATTTTATGTTATCGATGAAAATTTAATCTAGCAATGACGTGATTCAAGATATGCAGTCAACTACATTTAAAAACTACAATTTGCACATTTTATGTTATCCATGAGTAACATTTTCCATGATTGACATGCACAAAAAATTCATATGGCCACATTAAGATGCCATGTAGGTGACATGCACAAATAATTTATACCACCTTAAGACCACGATTATTGAAATTAAAGATCTAAAGAAACGACACATGGAAGTGAAGTTAAAATCCTTGTTCAAGTTAAAACTGGAACATATTTCACAACGATCTCGATAGGTACTCCATTTCAGTAATAAATAATAAATTAAAGTGTAAATCATGTGTAAATGAGTATACAAAAGTAAAACACAAATTTAATCATTTGTTAAAAGATGATACAATCACATAAAAGTAAAATAAATTTGTTTTGACAATGAAGCCATATGGTAATTGAAATCAGTGATTTAATCTCCTTAATCCCGTGCATTATTTGCTTCACGTAATCTTCAGATTGGGTCTCGATTGTGAGGCCATGCTATTGATGCCACCATCGCCCTCAACATATAATTCAAAATTGAGAAGCCATCTCCATAATTTTGAATCTAAATAGTAAACAAAAACCACTGCAGTCATTACATACATTGATATGAAACAAAGAAAACCCCCCACTCATTCACACAAGATGCCAAAAACCATTGTATAATGCTCCCTTATATATGGAGGTATGCAATCTCCTCCCACAACCATGAATATTTTGATGAGTTTCGATGAAATTCCCAAATAATAATCAACCCATTTGGGTCATCCTAGGTTGACACTAGCAGAACCTAGGACCCATAGGTGATAAGATGGAATATTTGAATGTCATTGTTCAGTAAGATATTTGGCAATGGTGCTACCCACATTCACAATTCGCCTCCATCTTTGATGCTCAAAACGAGTATGAGTAGAACATGGTTAAATAACAACGAATCCTCCATTTTTCATACAATAAAATAAGAAAAGTAATTGAGAGAGAGGTAAGGAGAATCGAGGTGGCCATATTAGTCCGTATAGATACTTGTTGAGGCTTCGAAAATCACTACTTCAACACAGGGGGGAAACCACCTGGTCCGGACCTTAAGACAACTCCTTTTCCGTTTAGATAGTGGCTCTGACGAGATTGTATGGGACCAATTTCCCAATGAAAGATGATTGAATGAATGTGTAATGCTTATAGTGGAGTGAAATATATGGATTTGCAGGAATGAATCAAATGGAAAAATAATTGCATTAATCTATTCTATAACCTGGGATTGTTTAACTTTTATCTAGATGCGATCTATAATGATTTTTCTTAGTAAATGGCAATATAGATTGCTCAAACACTATTGGAAATGAAACTTATTTTAAGATGATTAGTTTGATTAAGTAGTTAATCAAAATAATGTGTAAACTCATACCACATTTAGAATATGACAACAAATTGCTAAACATGTATAAAAATTTCAATGGTAGCATGATCAATAGTGAATACATATAGATTAGTTCTTTAAATATCAAATAAGAAATTTGAAAAGATAAATTTACTATTTACTTATGAACAAAACAAAGGTACAATGATATAAATACCAGATACACTTCGCTCAACTCATAAAAGAAATAGCAGTAGTTTATTCCTTCCCACAAAGATGATTCTAGGAGTATAGTAATGCAACTTCTCAAAAATCTTTATGAAAATTCCTAAACAATGTCCCAGTCGTTTTATTGAGGGAAGGATTTAAGTACAGTAATGCGAGCTTTCGTAAGCCTTCTTTCATCAAATTCAGGACCTTTATTTGATGCAACAAGTAAGCTTGAATAGCAGAAAACAACTCTAATCTATTGTGCACAGCGTTGAGGGCATTAAATAGATCCCTTCAATAATTCTTAAAGGAAAACGATATTTTAGTAGAAGTTTCTGAAAATGGTCTATTGTCATCATTAGCTCCATTTGTTCCATCAAATTCTTTGGATGTCTGTTTGTCTGTTTGAACTAATCTGCCACTGATAAACAAAACTATCTTTCTCTGTCATGAACTTGAACACAAAAAACAAGAATTAAAAATATGGAAATAAATGAGACTGATAAGTGAGTTTATTTGAAACAAATTGCTTTTGCAGGAAATCAAGAAAACATAGAGCACAATAAACCTGACAAAGACATCATGGAGAGGAATGTTGAGTGAGGAGGTGGAGCTTTACAGCTTATCAAAAATCAGATTTTTGGGGTAGGACTTCAGAAGAATTGCAAATGGTATAGCTTGGGAGTATTTCATATAAAATCCAAAAAGGGGTTTTTCTCAAATAAAATCGCAATCACAGTCGAAATGGGAAGGAGATAGAGAAACAGTGTTCTTTTGTTATTTGTGATAGTTGTGGACATGGGGATTTAAATGAATTGCAACATATAATTATATTGTTTCCGGTCTAATCGCTGTTGGAATGGATAAGATTCTTTGGAAACTGCGATAGCCGAACACGAGATTTTAATGAAATGGATTTTATAATCCTGTCGGGTCCGGTTATATCGCATATCGCAAATAGGCAGGGGTGGAGGATTTATTTTAAGTTGTCCCTATGAAACTTGCGATTTTGGGGTCCTGGTGTGACGTCAGGGATGTCATCATAGTGACGTCACTATGATGTAGCAAATGACGTGGTGATGATGTGGATCTGACGTCATTGCTGACATCATATCGCAATCGATGTTGGGATGAGGCATGCCTTTTTTTGAATTTTATGATTGTTGTATAGGCCCTTGACATGATATAAATATAAATTGCAATGTATAATCCCAGTGGGTCCAAGCCTTATCGCATATCACAATCGGCAAAGGAAATGGTTCTTGCGATAGCTTCAGACGTGGAATTTAAATGAAATTGCTTTTATAATCCTGTGGTTCTGGGCTTAATCGCATATCACAATTGGCGGTTGGGTATGGACTTAAGCCTTTTTTAAGAACCTTTGGTAACCACAAACACAATGTTTTATGAATTATAATGGATTTTCCTGTTGGGTCCGGTTTAATCGCAATCACAATGGAATTTGGTAGATAGGTATTGAGCCTTTGGAAAAAATTTTATTTGCGATGCAGGGAAGTGGGATGAGTCAAAGTTTGTTTAAGATTTGAGATTTAGGGGAATAAAACTCTGAATTATTTTGTTTAAATAACCCATATTTTTAAATACTTAAGATTTTTGAAGCCTAAGTATAGTTTTGATATCGGGGGCTATTAAAATTTGTTTTTCTGGAATAATCAAGGTTTAATACTTGGGTTTTAATTAAAAATCATAAGTATTAAACTTTGATTATAAGATTTTTCTAAAATTGAAGCATCCCTATTTTAATATAGTAATTTTCATGGGAAAATTATAATACTTTAAAATGGGGGTTGTTGAATAGTACAACAAATGGAGTTTCAATGGAAGAAACAATTATCTATGATAAATGAAAATTTTCCAAAAATTCAGTAAAAATAATTTAAGAAGTGAAAACTACTTTTCAAAACATCTAGATAAATAAAATTACTCTCGCTATAAAACTCATTAACTTGCAATCTCTTTTAGAAGCCTTCTGTAAATGAAAAACACCTATTTACTTATATCAGTCATTAATCAGTTTATAAAAATAATGTAGGGGGCCTTTTATGACTTAGCTTTAAAATGTACTCGTTCATCACAGGTAGAGCCATGGCTACCAACATACGTTCATAGCCTTGACAGGGTTACCTTTTAACCAACAATAATCCAGTGTCCCATCCATTTAGTAGTGCAATAATTAGACGTAAATTTTAATTTTCTTTTTTGAGCTAAAAAGCCATTGTCCTGGTTTGGTGTCTAGAGGATGACAATGCCATTCAATGGCAACAATCAAACTAAACAAGATCACTCGTGATGAGAAACCTTGTCTTACAATTAAAAATAATAAGCCATTACCCTGATTTGGTGTTCAGAGTGGTAATGTCGGTCTAATTAGTTCCCTATGAACATGGTAAGCAAACTCGTGATGAGACCTCTTATCTTTTTATATTTTATTATATTTTATAATTATTCTCTAAAAAAATCCCTTTTTAATGGACGGGGAAGTCTATTGACTCCTTAAGAGTTTTGGATGACAAATTTGAGTTGAAATTTTTAAGTCATAAGATGGTCTTTACTTTTTAAGGATAATCTTTCTGATTGAAACTAGAGTAAAATGATATAATTTTTTGAGGTTTTTTAAATATTTTACAACTTAATGGAAAAGATTTTTAGAGATATAATTTTTTATCTAATTTTCAATTTTGGTAACCACTTCTTAAAAATTCCTACCTTCAAAATAAAAAATAAAAATAACTTCGAGAGATGTTTGAAAAGTCAATAGAGTACTGTTTAACATTTCTTTAACACAATCTATAAAAGGAAAATAAATTGCAGCGGGATGTACAATGGGAGTGATTTTTTACAGATTTTATTCTTTATTCCAATATATATATATATATATATATATATATATAATATATATATATATATATATATATATAATATATATATATATATATATATTTTATTTATTTATTTATTTTATAAAGAAATTAAGAAAATAATTTCTTTAATATGAGCCCATTTACAGGAAGAGAATCTCTCTTTCCTGATAAATCTTGAACTATAAATGTAGATCGACTTTTCTACTCGACAATCTGAAATGGACCAAGCCATAATTTTTGAAATTTGGTATGTTCCCCTTTTTATTCGTGTGCTTTGTCCCAATTGAGAACTAGATCTCCAACTTGGAAGGCTATTTGTGTCACTGAACTTGCATCAAAAGAAGCTTTCACCTTTTGTTGATGTTTGGTGTGTGTGAGTTTGGCTTTTTCCCTTTCTTCTTCTAGTTTTAGGATTTGTGTATTTCTTAATTGCAATGAAGAAGAAGGTGTTTCTTCAATAAATTGAGCTAGGGATAATGAAGGAAGAGCTAAATACGATGGAATAATGGCTTCCTTCCCATAGACTAGGTTAAATGGAGAAGTGCCTATAGAGGCCTTCTGAGTTATCCTATCAGACCATAAAGAAAATATTAAAGCTTTATGCTAGTTCCTCTAATTTTGAACTACAGTTCTTTTGATTATTCTATGGAGATTTTTATTAGTGGATTTTGCCAAATCATTTCCCTAGGATAGTGATTAGTAGAATATTTGAGTTTAAAACCTCTCCCAATTGAAAATTCAATCATAGTGGTACTCGAAAAATAAGATGCATTATCAAATATAAGTGCAGAAGGAAAACCAAATCTCGTAATGATAAATTGATCAATAAATTCAATAACAGATTCAGAATTGACTACCTTTGGCAGAATTGCTTCCACCCACTTAGTGAAGTAATATATAGTAGTCAAAATATACCTATGATGTTTAGAAGAAACGATCTCACCTATGATATCCAGTCCCCATTGCTCGAATGACTAATTGATGTTGACTGGCTGCAGAGGCAAAGCTGGTTTACTTTGTCTTCCAGAAGTAGTTTGGAATGTTTTTCATTTCCTTACATATGCGTGGGTATCTTTGAAGAGAGTGGGTGAGTAGTATCCAACATGCAAGATTTTGTGTGCTGTAGCGTCTCCTCCAAAGTGTCCACCTACTGGTCTATCATGACGTTCTTGCAAAACTATTTATGCTTTAGACTTTTCTAAGCATCTTAACAATATGGAATCATAGTTTCTCCTAAATAACACGTTATCAACAATCTCATAATTTTTTCTTTTTAATCGCAAATCACTTTTTCTTTTATAATTGAGTTCGGGAAGAGCATATCCATTTTTTAAATAAAAAATTAAATCAACTTATTGGGAATCAACATCAAGTAAACTTACCTTAGAAATGTGTTCATTGTTACTTGTGTCCCCTTTGGCTAGTATGTTGGATTCTCCTATAAGAAGCTTGCAGAAACCTTGCCCTCTAACAATTTTGGCATTTTTTTTATTTCGATATCGTATTTCTACAGAGCTGTTACCCTATTTTCTCTCTTTTCTCCTAATTCTTTCTGCAATAGTAATTGCCTCACAGCTGGGAATGGGACTATTACTTTCATGTGTGTGTTTTAAGAGAAAAGGTCTAAAATGCTTTACAAATTTATATGGAACAAATGCCCATTTTTCTACTTCTCAATAATTCAATTCAGCACCCTGAAAATTTGAGCTGAAAAATGAGATGGGTGCTTCAATTTTCTGATTATTAATTTGTGTCAAAACAACAACATAAGACATTGAAGAAGCAAAGGTATATAATATGAAATGATTGGAGAAACTCGGAGCATTTAAAGAGGGAGAATTGATAATTACTTGTTTAATTAAATCAAATGATTTCTTTTCATGTTGGCCCCATTTAAAAACTGTGTTTTTCTTAATCATTTGCTGTAACGGTAAAATGATTTGTGAGAAACCAAGGAAAAACCTTTTGAGAAAATTGATTTGTCCAAAAAATGATTGCATGATTTTTTTGTTATATAGTGGAGAAATTTCTGTTTTTTATTTTATTTTATCAAGGTCAAAGTAAATTCCATTTTTTGACACAATAAATCCTAGGAGTTTCCTTTCACTAAGAGCGAAAAAAGACATTTTCAGATTTAGTGAAATACCATATTTTCTACAGTGTTCAAAAATCTGTTTTAAGTCCTGTAAATGTCTATTTTTGTGTTTTGAATAAACAATAATGTCATCCACATAAACAACAACTTTAGATAGCTATATTCATGGCTCATTGGAAAGTGGCCCTTGTGTTTATTAAACCAAATGACATTTTTGGTTTGGCATAATTTCCCCATTTGGTTCTGAAAGTAGTCTTTAGACTATCATCTGGGTGGACCATAATTTGGTTATATCTAGAGAAACCATCAAGGAAAGACATAAGTTCGGAACCAACATCTAATCGTAAAATATGTTCCATAGTGGGTAGAGGGAAACTATCCTTTTGATTGGCCTTATTAAGAGTCCTAAAATTTATACAAATTTGGATATCACCATTTTTCTTCCTAATAGGTACCAAGTTGGAAACCCATCTTGAATGCCTAACAGGAAAAATAATTTTATCCTTAAGGAGTTTATTCAATTCTGTTTTGATTTGATTTTCTAAGTTCGGGTGAATTTTCCTTAATTTCTCCTGGATAGGTTTATCGTTTGATATCATTGGGATTGTATGTCGAATGATAGAAGTGTCAAATGTTTTCAGATCTTCATAACTCCAAGAAAATACATCCTTATATTTTTTAAACAAATTAATGAAGGATAATCTTTCTTCAAACGAAAGACCAAGTCCTAAATTAATGTTCTAAGGATTAAGATCTGTCCCAAGATTCATTAATTCAAATCTCAGAGTTGAAATCTATAGTTTTGGATTAGTAACTCTTTTAAATATCTATTTTAAATCATATAGATCCTTAAGTTTAACTATAGATTTGGGTATGGGATTATCCTCAATTTTATGTTTTAATTGATCATTGTATTCATCCTCATCAATTATTTGGTCATCGTATAACTTTTCGGAAGTTAAGAAGCTTAAACTATCTTCATCATCATTGAATACTCGTCAGTTGGTGATATTATTGGGAATGGATGGCCTAAAGGTTAATTCTACAGAAAATCTATCGGGACTGTAATCTTCGGATGGGATCAATGTTGATGCAACGTTAGCAAGAAGGTCAGCGCTGGAATTCTGAATCCTAGGAATAGCAGAAATGTTAAATGCTAAAAATGTGAAGTGAGAGACTGAACCAATGATTGATAATGTTTCAAGTGTGTAGAGATACAATGCATCATGCGTATTACTTTTTTTACTACGATTTTTGAATCTCCATAAACTTGAAGCTATTTAATGTCAAGGCCAATTGCTTTATACATACCTTGGGCCAATGCATCATATTCTGCAATATTATTTGTGCATTCAAATTCCAATCTGAAATTCAACATTGTCTTCACACCTTTAGGATTAATCAATATGCAACCTGCTCATGGACCATCACTTGATTTCGACCAATCAAAATACAATGTCTAGAATAAAGAATTAATTAATGGTTTTTCTAGTATATTTACACATCTGGAAAATTCTGTATGTGAAAAACTTACAATATGAGAAGTTACAAAATTACTCATAAATAGTGATGTTTGTGCTTTAAAATTCTCAAAAAATGATTCAATAAAGTAGTTTCCAAGAATGTTGTTATTAAATACCACTGGCTCATTTTCACCTTCAAAATCTGTTACTGAATGTTTCATATGGTTTTCTCGGTTGATTCTAATTTGATTTAGATTTCCATTAAATGGGAGCCATAAGTGAGACCAATCAATGGCAAAATAACCGTGTAGTTTTTCTAACCAATCTCTACTAAGAATTAAACCGTAGAAATCTAGGATATCAACAACAAGTATATCAATTATTTGAGAAACTTTAGGATTCAAAGATAATCTAATAAGAACTAAATTCATTTCTCCTATGACTTTGACTTTTGTCCTATCGAGTTGCACAATGTGAACTGGGGTTTTCTGGGGTGACATGTTTAATTTTAGACAAACTGAATACGTCATGATATTCGAAGAAGCCCTTGAATCTACCAAGCAATAATGTAATTTTTTATTAAATATTTCAAAAGTCAAAAGAAAAGGAGGATTATGTGAGTTAGACTTGTCACCTATCAAAATAACATCATAGGAATTGAATAGTGGATGGACATGAGATTTACCCATTCCGTTAGAAGCTTTGGATACCACAACAGTAGGAAGAGGAGAAGCAGGTACTGCATTCAACTCTTTTAGTAAAAAATTATGTTGTTGTTTGAGTTTAGTGAGTTCATGGAGGGAAATGTTTGCTTTTATTTTCTTCATATCCTCAATTATATTATACTCAATAGTATTTGAAACTACTAAGGTTTTGGGTGAAGATGGAGAATTGGATGAAGATGGAAACTCTTGGGGAGAAGTGGAAGTGGAATTTTTAACAACAACTTTATCTTTAGTAGTGGAAGTTGAAGGTTTCTATTTTTGAATTGATTGTTTAGCATCAACTGAACCTTTACTTCTTGTGCTAATAGGTAATTATTCATATTCATTTTCACTATCAAAATTGGAAGCATAAAATCCCATTTCCATTTAACTCAACTATTTGTTCATCTTGGGATTCATCAACAGAAAATGCTACTTCTTCCTCATCTTCATCATCAGTTTCTGGATTAGAGATCGTGTTTGGAGGTTGTGGATTAGGTGGCTGATTTATTTTGAATGGTCTAAAAGGTTTTTTGGACGAGGATTCAGCTACTTGTTTTTTGATATCTACCATCTCATTAGACAAAGTTTTAAGGACTTATTGTAAGCCTTCAAGATCAAAGGGATCTTTAGGTGCCTTATTTTTAGCTTCATCCTTAAATGTAACTCCTTTTAATTTTATGTCTTCTTGGAATTTTTTCTTTTCTAGTGAATTTATCCCCTTCTCTACAGACACAACTTCTTTTAAGTTATCTACCAAGGTATTTTTATTAGCTCTATCTACAAAAATTCCTATGTTAGAGGGAAGATATGAAATATACCATTCAATTTGTACATCGACACCAGGTCTAGAAGTAGTTGGGATTTTATTTAACAATTTATTAAGTTTGGAATTGAAATCTTTTATCTTTTCCCCTAAATTCATTTTTAAATTAGAAAGGTCATTGATAAGAGACGCAATTGAGTGATCATCACCAAATTTAATTAAATTCTCCAATGTGACTCCATCGCCTTGCTGCACCTATCATTGTGTTACTCCTCATCATCATGTTGCACCTCACTATGCTGCATCATGTTGCACCCATCATCATTATGCTTCACTAATCATGACTATACCCATCACTGTATTGCTACACTATGCTGCACCCAAATTTATGCTGCAATACCTCATCATCCTGCTGCTGCAATACCTCATCATTACCATGTTGTCCCATTGCTACACTAATGTCCAACAATATTGATCTACACCATGTTGTACTATCTATTTTGCACTATACGTCATGCTATGCATTGTTGCTCCTATGTGCACTACGATGCACTACGATGCACTAGACAACATGTACCCATTGTTGTCCCATGTACCATTGCTGCACCAAGTATCATTACTGTTATGATTGTGTTCTGGTTAGGGCATCACTATGGCCCACGTCAGCCTAAAACATACCCAATCAAGCCTCCAACTTTGCTCCACAGGCTGCCCAAAAAACTGATCCAAATATGGTCACAACAATGACCCAACACATGACACAAACATCTACTCCAATTTTTCTTTGTTGCTGTTGTGATAGTGACTGGGTAGGGCACCTCAGACTGCTGTAACAACCCTCAAACAGTCACCCAAACAACCCTTAATCTCTATAGCCTACCCTAGTGTGAACCCTCTGCCTACGCGTTGAATATTAGGGTACAACATGAACCCAAAACAACACATGCTATCCCTTGCTATGGTGGTATGGCCTGCAACCTACCACACAGCCTTGCTATAGCTTATGGCCTCCTCCAAAATGTGCCCAAACAGTCACCCAATTACCAACCTTTCGCTCCTCGTCTACTTCGCCTAGCAACCTTCCCTCTTCACCCTAGAAGCAACTTCTCGGATCTATCTCAACCTTAAGATAGTCACCAAATGCACCTCAGTCTCATGTAGCAACAATCCGACCACATGAAATGGCTTGCAGCTAGGGCATCATAGACCTGCAGCTAGCGCATGATAGATCTGCGACTATGGTAGGATAGACCTGTGTATAGGGAAGTGTGTATATGCATCCTTCACCGTGTTATATCTCCATGCTTGGAATGTGCCTAGGCATCCTTTAGGCAACGTATAGGAGGAAGCATCTCCTCTCTTGGATTGCAGCAAGACTGAGGCTAGGGCTCCTTGTTTAGCCTCCTTTCCTCCAGATCCTCCTAGATTTCTCTTCCATTAAAACCCAAAAACAAGTGGAGAGAAATCAAGAGTGAAGTGTGTGTCCAAATGACTTTCAAAGCACTTGCATTTATACCAAAACGTCGAGCACAAGAGGGGGAAGTTTAGTTACTGGCTGACATTGATGAATTGCACCATAACATAAATAAATTCATATCTTCATGAATACTTATTGAAATCGAATGATCTTTAGATCAATCCTACACCTCTCGATGAGAAGAGTCCAAGACAAATATCAGCTTCCATAAATAAGATGACCCACATGGAGTTTGGCCCTAGTTTCTAATTTTAACACTCCCTGTCAACTAGGGAGAACTCCATCTGTTGATCCATCTGCCAAAATATATTATCTCTGCCATCAGTGCCTTGCACTACTCTGCTCTGCTGAAACATGAAGAAGAATAATTGATCGAGAATGTCTCATACCATTCTCTACTGATCCGAAGTAAGTCCCATATGAAGAGAGTGTGTCATACTACTCTTAATGTTCCCAGATCAGTTCCAAAAGAGAGCGAGTTATGTCACTCTTAATGACCCAAAGTCAATTTCATTGATCCCATATCAATATCACAAGACATTGTCTCAAACCACTCATACTGACCCAAAGTCAGTTTCATTGATCCCATATCAATATCAAAAGAGTGTCTTAAATCACTCATACTGACTCGAAGTCAATTTCATTGATCCCAGATCAATATCAAAAGAGTGTCTCAAACCACTCATACTAATCCCAGATCAGTTTCAAGAGAGAGTGAGCTATATCACTTGTAATGTCCCGAAGTCAGTTCCAATTGATCCCAGATCAATGTTGGTCATCCTAGCTTAGGGAGTACAGTAGATACACGATGCATCCATCGGTACTACTATGGTCCCTAACCCCATTTCCCTACTCATTTTCCAAATGAGAGGTACTTCCCATGAGTCCCAGATTGCATGGGTAGGATGCCTCGGCAGGAGAACCACTCATCCTGCCCACAAGTTGCCACGGGGTATCACAAGGGAAGGTTGAACATTTCACCTTATACACAACATACCACTAGGGGAGGGTGAGTTGCCGTATGGTCACTTGTTTCTTCAAGAAGTACCCCAAGCCCCCCCGAAGCTCCCAGAGCTCAATGCATGCATCATACAAGACCCTCATAAAAGTGTCTCTCAATGACTCCAAGTCATTCTAGAAAGTCACAAAGTTGACCTTTCCTCGGGGCTTCGACAGAATGTCTGCAACCTGCACATCAGTCCCAATGTGATGGAGCCTTATTTCTCATTGATATACCATATCCAATATAAAGTGGTACCTGATGTCTATATGCTTGGAGCGATTATAACACATGGGATTCCTCAACAACTAAATCCCCCTCTAGTTTCCACATAAGATCATGGTGGTATCCATCATGTGTCAATCAACTCACTGAAGAGCTTCCTCAATCAGGAAACTTCGCACAAGGTAATACTTGTAGCTATGTATTTGGTATAAGTGGTTCTTAAAGCAACCGACTTCTACTTCCTTCTCCTCCAGGATATCAAGGCAGAACCCAAAGAGAACCAGCACTCAGAAGTGCTCTTGCAATCCTCCACACTCTCTGCCAAGTCAGCATTTGAATGATCATGCAACTTCATATTTTCGGCAGTGTATCTCAATCCATTGTGCCCTGAAGATATCTCAGAAGATTCTTGGCACCAATCCAGTGAGGCTCAACCACATATGAGCTCAACATGCTGACTGCAAAAAATATATCTGGACGTGAGTTCACCAAGAACATCAATGCTAGAATGAGTTTATGAAAGTTAGAGGCATTTCCCAAATCAGATCCGACATCCCTACCACATAATTTCTGAATGCTAAGCTCCATTGAGGTAGTCACTGGCTTACAATTCACCATTCCACATCCAAAATCCAACTCCCTCTTACTTTTGCAAATGAGAGGGTCTGCACCTATCAGAAAGAGGTCACCCTCAAAAGGTGCTGGTATGAGAGGAATTCCATCCACAACCTTCTAGAAAAGGTTTGGATCGGCTTCACTCCTATTGAACCTCAACTTCATTAGATAACTACCAATCCTCTCATATCAAGCCTCGGGTGTTTTGCTTCAAGTCATAAAGGGATTTCTTCCACCGCCATACATGAGATTCCCAATCATGAACCTCAAACCCCTCGGGTTGTTCCAAACTTGTGGAATTTCTACATGAGGGGAATGGTCCCATTGTAAGATTTTTCCTTCGGTACATCTTGGACATGTACCTTCATGCTCTTCTTGAATTTAGGCATCCCTGTCGCCATCTAACTCACATTGAGTGGAGCCCCATAATAAGTAGACCTCCAATGCTATAGACAATATGTGTCAACTGGCATGGTCCCCAATGGACTTCCGACAACTTGATACAAATTTCCAACCCTGAACCCATGAGTAAAATCATCTTTGAAATTTTCAGTTTCAAACACGTACCTTTCCATCGATGAATGCCACCCTGAAACCTTTGACTACTATTGCCAAAATGGGCACTAGGTTCTTCTTGCTATCAGGTACATAAAAGAGATTCTTGCAAATAAATCAATTTATGCTCATTCAATTGAAGGGTAACATTCCATACACCCTTTCTGAGATAGGTGGCATTGGCTCCAAGTATAATTACACGATTGTTTCCATCTCTACCAATTTAGAGAGTGCACCCTTCTATCCGACGAAGTGCCTTGAAGCACTACAAGCAATAAGCCAGAGTCTGGAGGAGAGGGCCAATATATGATAATGCTTCTTTATCTTTTCAGAAACAACATTTGATTCTTCATACCTAGGTTTCCTTGCTTTCTTTGAAGAGTCGGCTATATCCTTGATGACCTACATTACTTGAAATTCCTCCGATCATTGAAGATGTCCCTGGAATGATTTCTATGATCATAAAGTGATGTATCCCTACCATTTAGACACTCCTTCGCATAATGGATGAACTTATTACAAACAAGGAATTTGCCTTTCCTTCCACCCTTAGATCCAGACTTCCCATTGAAGAGATCTTTAGGTAGGCCATCAAAAGCTTCTGCTGTGCCATTCTGATAATATTTTCAGCTTTGACTTCACTGTTGGTGAATTTGAAGAGGGATGAGGAATCCATTGAGCCTTTTGTCCTTTCCTAACTGTCTTCGGTGATTTCTCTTTCACTCTTTCTTTGGATTTGTCTTCACCTCAGCTTTGGTGCCATGTTAATTTTAGGTATGTTCTATGCTTATAGCAACTTATTTCAATTTTCACAGTTAGCTCAATATCTTTTCCAAATTAGCTATCACATCAGCATAATAATAAATTTCAGATAGAACAAAAACATAAATCGTAGAAGACAAGCCAAGATAAGAGGACACAAGATGTGGCACTAGCCATGGACAAACCCCAATGTGGGGAAACCCTTGATCAATTCTTCTTATATGTTCTTCAATAGTTCAACAGAGAGAGAGAGATAGTACATATACAACAAAATTTAACACTTTGAATTATCTAAATAAGAGCATAGATCATCTCTAAGAAGATGATACATGAGGTAGTTGAACTCAGTTGAAGACATGATGCTTCAATTGATTCTCCAAGGTGACTCCATAGCCTTGTTGCACCTATCATTGTGCTACTCATCATCATGTTGCACCTCACTGTGCTGCATCATGTTTCACCTGTTATCACCATGCTGCATCTCATCATGATTCACTAATCATGACTATACCCATCATTGTACTACTGCACTATGTTGAGCTCTTCATTGCACCATTCTGCAACCAAATGCAAGCTGCAATACCTCATCATTACCATGTTTTCCCATTGTTGCACCAATGTCCAGAAATACTGATCTACACCATGCTATACTATCTATGTTGCATTGTACATCATGCTATGCATTGCTGCTCCTATGTGCACTATGCTGCACTGTACAACATGTAACCATTGTTGTCCCATGTACCATTGTTGCACCAAGTATCATTGTTGTTATGACTGTGTTCTAGTTAGGGCATCATTGTGGCCCATGTTAGCCGTAAAACATACCCAATCAAGGCTCCACCTTGGCTCCCACAGGCTACCCAAAAAATTCATCCAAATCTGGTCACAACAATGACCCAACACACCAAAAAGCTACTCCATGTCTGCTTTGTTGCTGTTGTGATAGTGACTAGTTAGGGCACCTCAGACTGCTACAACAGCCCTCAAATAGTCACACAAACAACCCTTAATCTATGCGGCCTACCCTAATGTGAACCCTCTGCCTCCACGGTGAATATTATGGTACAAAATGACCCCAAAATAACCCACAATATCCCTTGCTATGGTTGTATGGCCTACGACCTACCACACAACCTTGTTGTAGCTTACAACCTCCTTCAAAATGTGCCCAAATAGTCACCCAATTACCAACGTTTCTCTCCTCCTCTACTTGGCCTAGCAGCCTGCCCTCTCGTCCCTAGAAACAACCTCTCGTCTCTATCTCAGCCTTAAGATAGCCACCAAGTGCACCTCGGCCTCCTGTAGCAACAATCTGGTCACCTGAAATGGCCTACAGCTAGGGCATCATAGATCTGTGGCTAGGGTAGGATAGATCTACGGCTAGGGTAGGATAAACCTACGTATAGGGCATCGTGTATAGGCTTCCTTCACCGTGTTATATCTCCATTCTTGGACTACGACTAGGCATCCTTTAGGCAATGTATAGGAGCAGGGATCTCCTCTGTTGGACTGCAGCCAGACTGAGGCTAGGGCTCCTTGTTTAGCCTCCTTTCCTCCAGTGTCTAGGGCTTCATCCTCCCAGATTTCTCTTCCACTAAAACCCAAAAACAAGTGGAGAGATATCAAGAGTGAAGTGTGTGTCCAAATTACTTGCAAAGCACTTGTATTTATACCGAAACGTGGAGCACAAGAGGGGGAAATTTAGCTGTTGGTCAACCTTGATGAATTGCTCCATAACAAAAATAAATTCATATTTTTATGAATACTTATCGAAATCGGATGATATTTAGATCAATCCTACACCTCTCGATGAGAGGAATCCAAGAAAAATATCAGCCACCATAAATAAGAAGACCCACATGGAGTTTGGTCCTAGTTGCCAATTTTGACACTAACATATAGTTGTGAAGGTGTTCTTCAATAGGTAACCCATCATCAGGATTGAATTTGGGAAGCCATCTTTTAGGATGTTTTGGTATAGGATAAAGTGGTGCTGGAATTTGAACAAATATCGGATTGGACCATGGTCTGGCTGCCATTATAACAGTTGGAGAGGTGGATGTGATGAAAGAAGAACTGATAGTTGTGATAGTACTACTTGAGGCATCACTAGTTATTTTTGAGAGGAAATGGAAATAGATGATGTGAATGGTAGAGAAAAAGGAAATGAAAAAGGAACAAAAGGAGATGTTGGTGAATGAGAAAATGAGGTAATCTCACTAGTAGATGTTTGGGAATCTAATGTAGTAGTTTTGGTTCAACAGGATTGAAGTGGAAATTCAAATGGCGAGATGCTAAGTTTTTCACTTTGGGACCTAGTTAAAACACCAGTTCCTTGAAAAATAGAAGTTATTCTTCCTTTAGAATCTTCGGATGGTTCAGGATTTTCTGTTGAAATGGATATGCCTTCCAATTTCTTTATCAAAGGTGTAATTTATGGTGATTCTGGAGTATAATCCACAGGGATTACTTCAGGAAGTATTCTAGGAGACTTGGGAGGTGATTGTACAACTTCTGATCTAAAAGTAGGAGATTCTGGAGGGGATCTAGAAGTTGTAGGAGATTTGGAGGGAGAATGACTCTTGGAATGGACTTTTGTTTTTGGATTGTACTTACTTTCCATTCATAGTCTGCATGCCTTCTTTCTAGTGCCAAAAAGTGTTGAGGCCTCGAAAATCGCTGCTTCAACAAAGGTGGAAAACCACCCAGTCTAGACCTTAAGACAACTCCTTTTCCATTTAGATAGTGGCTCCGACTGGATTGTATGGGACCAATTTCCCAATGAAAGATGATTGAATGAATGTGTAATGCTTATAGTGGAGAGAAATATATGGATTTTTAGCAATGAATCAAATGGAAAAATAATTGCATTAATCTATTATATAACCTAGGATTGTTTAACTTTTATCTAGATGCGATCTATAATGATTTTGCCTAGTAAATGACAATATAGATTGCTCAAACACTAATGGAAATGAAACTTATTTCAAGATGATTATTTTGATTAAGTAGTTAATCAAAATAATGTGTAAACTCATATCGCATTTAGAATATCACAGCAAATTTCTTAACATGTATAAAAATTTCAATGGCAGCATGATCAGTAGTGAATACATATAATATTGTTCTTTAAATATCAAATAAGCAATTTAAAAAGATAAATTTAATATTTACTTATGAACAAAATAGAGGTACAATGATAGAAATACCAAATACACTTCGCTAAGCTCATAAAAGGAATAGCAACAATTTATTCCTTCCCACAAAGATGATTTCAGGGGTATAGTAATGCAACTTGTCAAAATTCTTTATGAAAATTCCTAAACAATGTTCCAGTTGTTCTATTGAGAAAATGATGAAATTACAATAGTGCGAGCTTTTGTAAGCCTTTTATCATCAAATTCCAAACCTTTATTTGATACAAGTAATGTTAGAGAAATTTCGGCGAAATCACATACAAAATCATTTGTCGACGCGTTTCGAACCAACCAGTGTGGTTCATCGTCAGGACAAGTTGAAAAACCGATCCAGCATAGCTTGTTAAATAGTATAGGCAGAGACTCCAACGGCTATATTGAAAACTGCTACTTCTGACCTTATGACCCCAGTCAAATGAATAATAATCTTGCTATATTATTTAATTACTATTATTCCTAGAAATTTGTTAAATTAGATAAAATATATAGTTAAATTATTCTTACTAGCTAGAAAATCATTTGTTTATTTAATTAAATGTAATTGTTTATTAATAAAAGAATATATATAAATTCAAAAAACAAACAAATTCCAAATAAAATATTATTGGTACACCCATATATTTATTTAGTAATAATTTTTATTTAACAATTCAAATCTAATGGTCTGATTGAAAGTAAATTATTAAATTATATACTATCTCACGATACAATTTAATAATTTATTTAATAGTTCCTATTTACTAAATAATCTATATTTATTTAATAATATATTATTCCAATAATACTATTTAAATTACCCATGCAATTAGGTAATTACCTATATTGGT
>APFE031529373.1:144261-211741 GCA_000404065.3 Pinus taeda | reverse complement strand
GGGCCGCAAGGCAGTGGTCGGGCGATTTCCAGAATTTCCCAACCACCGCTTGGTCACTCGTGGGGGCGCGACCCTAGGTCGCTGGGCGACAGCTGTGTGATTATGGGAATCGCCCGGCTGCCCTGGGGGGCGCAGCCTGGGCGGTCGGGCGATTCCCGGAACTGCCCAATTGCCACCTGACCACTCGTGGGGATGCAACCCTGGGCGTGGCTGGAAGCAGCCGTGCCGCCCAGGGTCGTATCCACACGAGTGGCCGGGTGATGGTTAGGGGGTTCCGGGAATCGCCCGGCAGCCTAGGCCACGCCCCCAGGGCAGCGGGGCGATTCCCAGAATCGCATCGCTGCCGCCCGTGGGGATGTAACCTGCAGTTGCGCTGCCCAGGGCCGCGTCCCCACGGGCGGCCGGGCGATGGTTGGGTGATTTCGGGAATTCGCTCGGCCATCCGTGGAGGCGCGATTGTAAGCCTAACCCATTTTAAAATAAAATAAAAAATTGATATTTAAAAAATAAATATTTTATTGAAAAATGCATTTAATTTTTTCAAACAAATTATATTACTTTTAAATTCTAAAAATGTTTTCTTTGTTTTTAATATATAATATATATATATATATATATATATATATATATATATATATATACTAAAAACAATTTAAATCGGAACCTTAAATTTTAAATTTTTAATATAAAATTTAAAATGTTTTTTTTTTAATAAAAAAATTATGTTTTTTTTTTATTGTTTTTATGTTTTTTATTTTTTAATTTGAAAATATTTTATTTATTTTATATGATATTATATATTATATAATAATATATATATATATATATATTTTTTTCTTTTCTTTAATGTTTTTAATCTTTATTTATTTTTTAAATCTAGTTTTCTTTTAATTTGTTTTTTTTGTTTTTTTAATGTTTTCTATTTTTACTTATTTAATTTAAAGTCAAAAAATACGTCTTTTAAAAAAGATATGATGCAGAATCACCACTTTTTTAAAACATCATGCTAATCACTAACATTCTAAAACGTAATGTACATAAAAAAATTTAAAGTGCTAAAAACTATGCTTTAAAAAAAAAGTGTGTTCTGCATCGCCCCTTTTCAAAATCGGGTCACTTTTTTGCTATCTCTACGAAACGGGTAACAATATCTGTTCTCGTTTCAAAGTTTATATTGTTTAGTCACAGACACGGGGTTTTATGAATTATAATGGATTTTCCCAACGGGTCTGGTGTAATCGCAATGGAGTTTGGTAGATGGGTCTTGAGAATTTGGAACTTTGTTTATTTGCGATGTGGGGAAGCAGGATGAGCTGGAGTTTGTTTAAGATTTGCACTTTAGGGGAATAAAACTCCGATTCATTTTGTTTAAATAACCCATATTTTTAAATACTTAAGGTTTTTGAAGCCTAAGTATAGTTTTGATCTCGGGGACTAATAAAATTTGGTTTTTTGGATTAATCAATGTTTAATACTTGGGTTTTAATTAAAAAGTCTAAGTATTAAACTTTGATTATAAGATTTTTTTAAAATTGAAAGGTCCCTATTTTAATATAATAAATTTCATAGGAAATTTATAATACATTAAAATGGGGGTTGTTGAATAGTACAACAATACCTCAAAGAGAAATAAGGTAATTTATAGAAGCAAGAAGATTCGAGGGGGTCATGTCCGTCATGTGTTAGAGTCAGCACCAAGAGCCTTTTCTGCATGTCAAGACGCCAACTTTCATTGTGAGGGTTCCGACAAGAGACAATGGCTTCGCCACAATACTAGAAACATTACACATAGCTCAAAGATGTACCTATGGCAGAAGGAATGAAGACATTGCTTGGGCCAAGGATGTGTTGGCAACATAACCAATGTGTATTGAAATGATTTGCATCTCCAGCTCATAGAAACTCCGTCAAATTTTGGAAACTGAAAACTATAACCTTTCATAATCCAGGCTCTTAATTCAATCCATCTAATTATGACTACGATGAAGAGTATTCCAAATTTATCAAATCTCCACCCTCCAAACAATTTTTAACTTTTAAAGAATCCAAATTCCTCCAACCCAGTTCTGAAATAGATATGTCTATCGATGTAATTACAAATTTTATAATTATAGATTTTGAAATAGATACGTCTATAGGCGTAGTTACAAATTTTATAATTAGAAATATTTTATTATGATTGAATTTTATTAAGATCAATACGGTCTATGGAATTATAATAGATTTATGGAATTCTTTAACATTTATAATTAAAGTTTGAAAAACATTAAAAGAAAATTCTTTTGGTTTTGATCATTAATGTCTACTAAGATTGATATGATTTATGGGATTACAAGAGATTATTTGGAATTGTTTTGGAGTTTATTTTTATGCTCGAAAAATATTAAGAGAAGTGCTTCAAGATCACCATAGTTATGTTGACTTGAAAAATCAAGAAGGATGCTAGTGTGACAAATATTTTGAAAATTAGATCAAATGTGAGTATAAGATGGACAATTCAAAATAAAATGTTTTTCATCTTCAACCATCTTAGTGTCCCAAAGGGAACAAACTATTTCATTTTATGGTGTTTTGGGAATTGGCTAATGCCCAATTTCGCTATAAAGCTAATGAAAATTCATTCTTATTTTATAAATGTTCATCTGAGAGATACTCTTGGTTTTCAAAATTGGGGTTGATTAGCTTCTTATAATATCTCACTTTCCTTTTTCTCTCTAACTCTTTGCCACTTCACAATTCTCCTTGAATTTTGAAGTAAAATATCTTTAATATCATATTTATTTTGCAAAATTCTCCCTTGCTTTATCACCCAATGGTTAATCCCCCAATGGTTAAGTCATGACTAGGTATCATTATGCAATGCCCACTTGAGTCGAAGGTCATGGTTTTGAATAGAGTTAGACAAAATTTTATGAAGCCTTTTTCCTTCCATGTTATTTAATTTCTTTTTATACCTTATATACATAGTCATAACCATGCTTTCAATGGAGAAAAGCTTATTTCAATTAAGAGAATAAAATAAAGAGTATTTCCTTTAATTTTGAGATTATAGGTTATAAACTACTTTTAGATCTATTTTATTGGACTATATGACTATTTACGAATATTGCAACTACATACTTCATATCCATATAAAATAACAAGAATAACAAAAGTCTCAAAATTTTTTTTTTTCTCATCATATCCCAAAAACTTCTTGACTTAATAATTATTTGAATTCAATTTATAAAATATAAATTTAAAAACAAAAAATTAATATATCAAAATTATCTTAAAAAACAACAATAATTCCCTAACAATAATATTAACCAAAAAAATCTTAACCCTTCAGATAATGAGAAAATTGATATCTTCTCAATATCATTTTCTTGGGATTTTCCTCTTTCTCAAATTGCTACGTTGGAGTAGTCTTAAATACAAACCCCTATATAGTTTGAACAATCACTATCAAAAGATTTTAATTGATACATAAACAATTATATTGATTTCTCAACCATTATAATTACAAAACTATGCTTTCTAAAGTGTTAAATTTTCAAAATTATAAAAAATGTGACATATTTCATAACAAAAAATTGTTTACATAATATAAAATGTTTCCCATAATATGATAAACATATTTATATCTTTTAATTCCCATTAACTATATAGCATAGTCTTTCCACAACATATACCTACTACTTTGTACTTCAAATGATAACACTGAAAAACTATTTTTTTATAAATAAATACTTTCATATTTATTTTGATCATTTTTCAAAAGAAATAAAATATTAAATCATTTTATATCATATAGTTGGTCAAATCAATACACTATTTTTCAGCGTATTAGTGAAACCCAAGACCATGATTACATTTTGATCATAAAAGATGACATCTATCAAAATTTGGATGAAAAAGTAAGTCTTAAGAGAAATACAATGGCTCACCTTAAATTATATAGAAATCTTTACCGTCTTCAAAACGGTTAAACGTAAAAATTAGTTTTTCCTTTCTTTTTAATGATATAAATAGGAATAAAAAGATGAAGTGTATTATAAAAAAATAAAAATATAATTAAAACATATAAAGGTAACAATACAGGGATACTGTAGATTATTTTGTGAAAATTTTATAGGAAATTTAGCTCCAAATAATAGAATCTATTATTTAGGCGAATTTTTTTATAGGAATTTTAGCTCGAGATAATAGATTTATTAATTTTTATAATAGAGTCATTACATTCTTAAATATGTTATATTACTCGAAAATAGTAGGGGAAAAATCATGGATTACTGAAACCTTGAGCCCATAAAATACTAAGGGGAAACTTGTAATGAACATATTAAATTGACTTTATAATGAAATCAAGTTTATTTAAAGTAATTTAACAATTCCACCTTTATAATTGACTTGGAGGGATTATCTTGGTCCCAAAATCTTTGTTGAGATCCATATAAAATAGTTATCAACCACCATAATACATAGGTAACTAGTTGTTGTATTCATCAATTTTCTAAGACACTTTTTCTCATATATGGTTCATCAATCATCTCACATCCCAAGATGTTACATTTCCTTGTTCAGGCTAGCATACAAGTACATCTACCACCCTCGTACCTATTCAAGTGATCCATTCCAAAACTTGATCCTACATAACTACATGCACCACCACACTATAATATGTATCTAAATAACAAGTCCTACAACAAACTAATGAGTCAAGCTAGCATATGAGTACACCTACCACCCACATACCTATTCAAGTGTTTCATTCCACAAATTTATCCTCTATCCTCTTTATGCATGAGATGGATGGCATCATGTGCTACAAGACTACAACATATATGCCTAAATAACAAGTCTTACAACAAGCTTGGGGGATACATCTTGCCTATGGTTAGGCTTTACAACTTGGAACAAACACTCTAGGGTGTTCAAGTACTACTATGGCTTCCATAACATGCTAACTCCTTCACTAGGCATTTCCACCTTTGAATACATCTATTTTCTCTCATCCATGCAACTACATGACCTTTCTTTCTATATCTCATGATTTGAGTTCCTTTATACTATGCCTCCACTCAACAATCGTCCACTACACTCATATCACCTTGGTCTGACCTTCCAACCTCATTTTCACTTGCCAAATCCATGTGATATTGTTGGATGGTGTTGTCATTGATGTCAACCCATGGAGTTGACTTGACTTTGACTAAAAATACTAGTCATTGATGTAAATTTGTTAATGAACGATTCTTAGTAATTGTCGGATTACATCAAGTTGGAAACTCCATTGTCGGATGCTTGAAAACCCAAGTCCCAGGGTTTGAGTTCCCTGGACTAAGGATGTGCCTTGACTTTGTCAAAGGTTTTTAAAGGATCAAAACTTTGGGTTTGACTTGGAGATCCATGTCACTGGATTCTCCTTGTCGAGATCTTTTCGGTGGTATGTGTACGCCACATAAGTCCTTGGGGTTTGAGAGATATTTCCATTTGAAGTTAGGAACCCTAGTTGGTGGGCTAGACCCCCATAGGAGTGTCACTTGGAATATTTTCATTGGTTTTGGGAATCCAAATCAAACATAAGGTTTCCTTGTCATGGTTTATGAAGATATCAACTTAGGAAGGGCATCACAACCGTTATGCACCCATAAGACTCCCAAATTGTATTAAAAAGTCTAATCTGTACACCCAAAGGGCAACTTTTAACTTATAGCTTAAAACAAAAATAATAATTAAACATTGATAATAGTTTAACTATAGATATTAAATAAGCCAAGTGTTTAGAGAACCTCCAATGTATACTTTGAGGAATCCACTCTTAACTCTATAAAAGTCAAACAATTCACCTTACCTCTCACATCATTTTTCAACAAATATAAAACATATCCCTCTTTGAAATTTTTAGCCCTTTTAAAAGACTTATGAGGCATGCAAAATTTGGAACTTCCTGAGGTATAAGGACAATGAAGGTTTTTTTTGAGGTAAGGATCTTTCTCCTTGCCATGTTTCGGTTATCTTTTGATCCATTTTTCTTTAAGTAAATATGTTTCCCTTATATTGTTGCAAGTATTGTTCTTGAGACATTGTGGCTATGGCATAAATTAACAAGTTAGCCTACAGTCACCAGTCATGCAACCCTCTCTCTTTGCACAAACCCTTGGTGGCTTGTCCTTTTGGGTACCTTATTTGATTGATATTTATTGGAGTGAAAGCATAACTTTGTGCCTTATTGCACTCAACCTTATCTTAATCCAACGTCTTTTTAACTTCCATTACTGAATTCATCCCTTTTCTAGGGCTCTCATTTCAAGACTATTTAGTGCTTGATGCATTATACTTTACCCCATCTTTTACCTCGACCCTCCTAGAAAAGTCGCTCTACAGGACAACAAATAGAAACTCCATTAGAGAACAACTATTTCCATGATAAACACCTGGTTAAGAGTAGTTTGTTGAGGACTATAAGTTTAATTTTTTAGACCTAACTTATCGAAACTTAACACTAGGCATTCAAAACTGTGTGCTTCTCTTACAAACTTTTGACAAAATATGCAATTTTTATCTTTAGTACATGGAGGGCTTCATTTCCTGGCTCCCTCTGTAGCAAGAACACTTTGTCTTTCATATTGCCATTGTCTTTAATTAATGTGACCTAAGTATGTTGATTATGATGTAGCAAAATCTCCCATGTTGAAAGGAAGTAAAGCAGTGATAACCTTTGTTGGTCTCAGGAGTTCATTAAACAACAAAGAAATATAGAGAAACTGAATAGGAAACTGAAGATAAACATGCACAAGTAAACACAATGTATTTACGTGGTAAAAACTTGACAATGTGTTAAGGAAACCTCCACGAGGCAAGGGATTGGAAATCTTTATTAATCAAAGATGATTCTCCATGATGAAACCTCTTGGGAATTCACTAATTTAATATGGTCTTTTCTTCCTTTACATAACTGCTATTTGTTACAAATATTGTTACCAAACTAACTGGTAGTAAAAATAAGATTTTACCCATAATTACATCATATGTTGTCACATTTCAACAAACTCCACCTTGACAACAATTTTCCTAATCCCTTGCCCATTCCCATTCATCGTCTCTTCTACAAGCCAAGAGAAGCCAAACACCATCGCAACTTCTCTATTGTAACTGGTTTTGTGAATATATCTGCACAATTCTCCCATGTGTGAAACTTATTTAGAGCTTCTTTTCTACCATCGATCACTTGTCTCAGAAAATGATACCTTACATCAATGTGCTTGGTCTTGTTGTGATAAGATGGATTTGTAGCCAAATGAATAGCACTCTGACTGTCATAGAATACATTCAATTTCTCCTGTGTCCTTCCAATCTTATCAAGTAAACCTTTTAACCAGATTGCTTCTTTACTGGCATCTAAAGCAACTATATACTCTGCTTTGGTAGTGGAAAAAGCAACTGTTTCTTGAAGCTTTGACATCCAGATAATTGCTCCACCTGCAAGAGTAAAGACATAACCTGTAGTAGATCTCCTTTTGTCCAAATCACCTGTGTAATCAACATCCACATATCCGCAGACTGATCCTTCACTACCATTAAAGATGATGCAACGGTACCTTGTGCCTCTTAAATATTGAAGCACCCATTTCACTGCTCGCCAATGTTCTTCACCTGGATTTTCCATGAACCTGCTGACAACTCCAACTGAATGTGAAATGTCAGGTCTTGTAGATACCATCACATACATTAAGTTGCCTACAACATTTTCATATCGTACATGAGACAGATACTGTTATTCTTTATCAGTTCTAGTACTCAAAACCAAAGAAAGCTTAAAATGGGAAGCTTATGGAACATTAACAGGTTTCACATTGTTCATATCAAAATTTTAAAGTATTTTCTCCACATACTTTTGTTGTGATAAAAAAATCTTACCATTTTTCCTATCTCTGTGTATCTCCATGCCCAAGATATGTTTTTCTGCTCCAAGATCCTTCATATCAAATGTCCTAGAGAGCCGAGCCTTTAAGCTGTTGATCTCTTCCACGATTTTTCTTTCAATAATCATATTGTCAACATACAAAACCAAGATAATGAATATGTCATTGAAACTTTTTAAGTATACACAATGATCATACTCACTTCTAATAAAATTTTGGGTCACCTTGAAGGAGTCAAACTTCTTGTACCATTGCTTGGGTAACTTCCTCGGGCCATACAACGATTTCCTAAGCTTGCAAACTAGTCTTCTGCTGCGACCTTGTGAAAGGTTGTTTTAACATCTAATTGTTCTAACTCAAGATGAAGTAATGCAATTAGTGTTAACATTGTGCAAATAGAAACAATTTTTACCACTGGTGAAAAAATATCATGAAAGTCAATACCTTCAACCTAAGAATACCCTTTTTCAACCAACCTCTCCTTATACCTCTCGATACTACCGTCAACATTTCGCTTCAACTTGAAGATCCATTTACATCCAACAACACTTCTCCCTTTAGGAAGTTCTGCAAGATCCGAGGTTTTGTTCTTGGCTAAGGAATCCATTTCTTCTTCCATAACCTTTTTCCATTTTTCTCTATTTGCATCATCAACTAATTCCTAATAACAAGAAGGTTCCCCATCTTCAGTAATAAATGAAAAATATGAAGCGAAATATTCATACCTTTTGGGTGTTTTTCTTTTCCTTGTAGACCTTCTTAGAGTGACTGGTTGTTGAACTGGTTCTAAAACTTCAACAGTTTCCTTTGCATATTCTTCACCTTTTCCTCCAGAAGTCTCTCCTTCCTTTTGACTTGATGAAAAAGTTCTAGCCTCCAACTGAATTTGTTGATTTGTCGATACCTATTCATTTTCAATTTTTTCAACATATGATTTTAAAAATCAAATATTACATCTCTACTATTGACTATCTTCCATGAATTAGGATCCCACAACCTGTATCCTTACACCACATAGTCATACCCAACAAAGACATAACATTTTGATTTTGGATCTAATTTTGAGCGCAAATTTTTAGGAATAAGAGCATAGGCATCACAACTAAAAATCCTTAAATGTGAATAATCACAACACTGACCTAACCAAACTTCTTCAGGAATTTTACAATTAATTGCAACTGAAGATGACCTGTTAACTAAATAACAAGCAATAGATACTGCTTCTGCCCACAAATCCTTTTGTAGGTTAGCATTGCTGATCATGCTTCTGGCTCTTTCCATAAGAGTCTGATTCATACGTTCAGCAATGCCATTTTGCTGTGGAAAATAAACAACAGTTTTATGTCTAACAATTCCTTCATCCTTACAATATTTTTCGAATACTAAAGAAGTAAATTCACCACATTGTTAGTTCTCAAACATTTAATTGATTTTCCTATTTTCTCAGACATTAAATACATCAATGTTCCTTTTCAACATATAGACCCAAACTTTTCGGGAGAAATCATCAATAAATTTTAATAAATATAGAGCACCTCCATAAGATAAAATAGGAGATGGTCCTCAAAGATCAGAATGAATATAGTGATGAGCCTCATCATTGGGTAACTATATGGACCTTAATACACCTCCAAGATTACTAAAATAAACTCTTCTCATAATTCCTTACATGTTTTAATTATATTTTTCTTAATGAGATGAGTAAAATTAAGATGTTATGTCTAGTGGTATAATGTGCATTGATTGCAGTTTTTTGAGAGGAAATCATGGCAATTTTGGCTAATTAAGGTGCAGGAACTCAAATGAGACAAGAAGGAGAGATTATAGGATATGGATCTTCCTCATTAAATACTCACTCATTCGAATATCCCTCAATCAAATCACACTAGCTTGGAGTTGCAAGCATCTGAGTCATGGAGATCATTAGCAGTTGAGCCAGTGATAGTTAAGAACCAGTTCATATTGAGTTTGGGAACCAAACCTCCCTAGATTTAAGGAAATTGTTTGAGACTTCAGTTGTATAAATAAGGAGTCCTATAGCCTCATTAGGATTCAGATTTTTTTATGTAAGGGCACTAAATATTTTTGAGTTGAAGGATTGTGGAAAAACACTCTTACGTAATTATTTTTTGATATGATAATGAGAATGAGAATTTCCTTGATCCAGCACTGAGTTGACTTAGAGGGCTGAAGATCTTGGGTTAGGGCCCAACCCCAATAGCAGAGGTTCCTCTTATTGTACTTGTATGCTTAGGTTATTTCATAGATTAATTGTTGCATTGAGTTTGGCATTGTTTCATTACAAGTAGTGGTGAATTTGATTAGTTTGATTCCATTTGTGCATAGCTTTAGCAGTGGTGTTAGAGAGATAGAAGAATACCAAAAAGGTTTATGGTAGGTGGATCTGGCCTCACTCCTCCCTTCAGGGACCATGGTTTGAGGAAAAACTCCTATTCAGCCCCAAAAAGACAGAATTCTAATTTCTTATGGAATTTAGGGTTTTCTACTAATTAGGTCATCTTTTCAGTTTTCAAGAATAGGTTTCAGTTCTTATCTATCATATCTATAGCTTTGTGTTAGATCTCATGGTGTTTCACAAAATTCTGCAAGTATTTCCATGCAAGAACTAGGCAATTAAATAATGGAATTATGTTTCCTTATGTTGAATAAAAATATTTCTTGTTTGACATGATTCATGGGTAAATGCCAGTGATGCCTGTATTGCAAGAGTTTCAATAGTTCAGGAATATCTCATGTCAATAGCCCCAACCTAACCTCATCCATACATGATCACCAAAAGCCATGAATTCCATCAACCAATTTATCATTCCATAAGAAAAACTTTCCATGTTTGTTGAGAAAATCCAACCATCTTACAAACTTTGGTTTGAGTTCTTAGGAAGTCCTAGCCACTCCCTTGCCTTATTTCTTCCATAATTCACCTTCCTTAAGCCCTACACCACCTTCCAAACCACTCCTTATGCTTTCAGATGGATCCTGTAGGAATACAGACGATCCTATAGGAGCATTAGGACATCCTATAGGTGCATTAGGACATCATGTAGGATGACTAGTAGTGGCCCGTTTTGAGGCTGATTTGTGGAAAATGCATCCAGAAAGATAAGAGAATACCCCTACTTTCCTCCCAAGCCATCTGACCTTTCACAACCATCTCTAACCCACCTGACATAGCACCAAGAAGAATTAGCATTCATATTTTCACAAAAAGGACAAAAAGAAAAAAAGATATTGTATTCATTCATTTGCACAGCAGTAAAGTGTTTGATTATCTCATATTGCATGCCTAGGATAGTTAGGATTACACACATGTTAGCTTAGAAATATTATGAAGAAATATATCTTAACAAATAGTTAGATGAGTGGTGTGTTTAAAACATTTATTTCAGTATTTCATTACTGCAGTAGATAATATTTCAATTCTCTCAATTAGGGTAAAGTTCTCCTTTCTCCATTGGTAATAAAACTTCTTCTATATCAACAGAAGACTAGTTTGAGAAACCTTAGTGGTCTATCACAAGCTCAACAATGACAAAGAGTGGACCCATTGCATCTACTTGTGTATACAACATTGTCACCTCCAAGTTTGTATGAACCCCGGGTTGATAAAGTAAAGTTGGTAGCCCAGGAGTTGCAGCATTCTTTCTACAATATTGGTGCTCATCACTTCTTGGTGCCATTACCGGGAAGGTGTCTGAGTAGATGTGATTTATTCTTTCTTTCTTTCATTTCTTATCTTTTTCATTCTGCTAATAGTTTCATTTTTTTTGCAAAAGTAATTTTATGTTGGTTTACTTTCCTTTCCATTCTACAAGTGAGATTTCATTCAACAGTTAGTTTCCATTCAGTTTGTTATTTCAATTCTGTAGTCTTAAAGCTTGAAAAACAAAACAAAACAAAAAATATTCTTTCATGCCTTGTAGGAATAGGGATAACTTAGGAAAATTTCTACCAAATACCCCTACCACTTCAAAAAGCCAACCTTACCTCTTCTTCAATGGCTGTGAATTGGAGAACCGCTTAGGTGAGCAACCATAGATTTTTGAAGAGCCTACAAGGGGAGAAGAAGAAGGAGAACCCATTCCAACTGACCTAATGGCTGAAAATAGAAATGACAGTGGAGATAAGGAAAGAGTTGAGGATGATTTTCCCATCAGAGAAACCAATGGGGATGCCAAGATGAAGACATAAGCCCCTCTACTCTTCCTTACTTCCATCGTATGACCTCAGAAGATCCAGATACTTTCTTGTTTGAGTCCTTAGAGGATTATGAGGAAAGTCCAACTTAGCTACAAAAGGGTCAGGTGCACACTTGATCCTGAGTCATTAAAGTTAGTCCTACTCAGGAGGATCAGGGAAGATCTTCTGGATACCCTAAACCTGCTAGCAGGAGGGGACATCTACCAGCTACCTATTGGGTCTTGAAATTGTCATTCACTTCCATTACACTTTCACTATCATGACCATTATATCACCTCCATTTCACTTTCATTTCACTACCATGTCACTACATTCATCTCACTTTCATCATTATTGGGTCACATTTATGTTTTTCCAAACTTTATTAATTCTTAGCATTTTTAAGTGAATTTGTGGTTAAAAATTAGAAAATAATGTGCATATGCTTATACCTAACAAGTGGGATGATATTGTTGACATGTGTAGGTCAAAAGGAAGCTTCTAGAAGACCTTTATGTGGCATCTTAAGACCAAATTCGAATTTGAGTGAAGAGGATCATGGGATCATGAGGATATGTGTCACATTTCCTATTTGTATTGAAACTCTAAGAAGACATGTGTCTTATCATTTCCTAATTTGATTATAACTCTAGAGGTAGAGGGAGAGATTCATGGACTCTCATTAATGAGATGACTTCTCATCTTTTTGTATAAATAAGAGATCTTTCTTCTTTATTAGAAAGCTAGGTAAACTTTGTTAGCTCAACTTCTTGTACTTTGTAATTTCGAAGAATTTGAATAAAGCTTTGAGGTTCCCAACATGGAAGGAGATGTGAATTAGATGTCATGGAGCATATTAGAATGTAAGATAGAGTAGATTTTATTTTGTAGTTTTTCTTTGATTTCATTCAAGTATGTCATTTTATTTTTATGATTGTTTTCAAGTTTTCAAGTTTAGATTTTCCATTCATGCAAGTTTAATTCATGCAAGTGTGTTCAACTGGTTGATTGTAGATTTATCTCACTGTGTAATCTATGCTTAGCAAAATAGTCCAAGAAAGTATTTTCCAATTGGTGCTTGGAGCATTAGAGCACATAGTAGATTAGTTTTCCTTTATGTGTTTTGTATTTAATTTTGTTGCAACAATGAAGTATTGAATCCCTCCAATTGCTATCACAAGGAGGTATTTATCCCAAAATTGTATAGCGGAGTGATAAAACACTTCATTTAGCTGTTATAGTAGATTAGTTGCTATTTCAATTTCAGTCTTAGTCTTTCATTTAAATTTCATTTTCAGTTTTAGAACAATGAAGTATGGAGTCCCTCAAAATGCTATCACAAAGAGGTAGTTCTCCCAAAATTGAATAGAAAAGTGATAAAACACTTCATTTAGCTATTATCATTTTTTATTTCATTTCATAGAAATTTTTCCGGCTTAGATTAATCTAACTGATCAAAGTTTTGATTTGTTTTTATCTAATGTTCATTTCCTTTTCTAACTTCTTTAGAAATTATATTTTAACATTAAAATTCATTAGATTTATTTGTCCATTAACATTTAGATATTTTCATCTAGAAGCATAGCTTTTCTTTCTTAGATTAATTTCCTGAAGCATAAGAAACAAAACCCCCAAAAACAAAATAAACTAGAAAACAACGAAGTAAGAAAAAGGTTAACTAAGCACATATAGTGCACCACACTTCATCAGTTTATGATACCCAGATTGATAATTTATGTAGAGCAATTTAGGACACTAAATTGACTAGACACTACCCTATGAAAATATCAAGACTGTCTTTAAGAACCATTCTAGTGCATCTAGGAAAAAAGGTAGGGGTAGTCAACCAGTGGCTAGCTTATCCTCTTCCAACACATCTATAAAAGGTGAAATTAGAAATATGCGAGAATATTTCAAGAGTGAAATGCTGCAAACCCTTTCCCTACAGATGGACACTATGCACATCAAGAGAATGTAGGAGGAAGCAGAGAGTGAATTAGCCATCTTTTGACCCAGCTGCGCAAGGAGGCACCCTAGGAATGAATTTCCATTAAACCTTATAGAAATCTGCTCGGTCTGTGAAGAAAACTGCTCCATAGACAAGTGCCCTTCTCTACCTGGCTAAAAGCGATGTATTAGGGAACTGAAGGGGTGAATGAAAAACTTTGCTACGTAAATCAAAGGAGGCCTCATGTGCCTCGACCGTACCAACAGGGCATGCAAGGGTCATCCTATGCATATTACAACCCTAACCAAAACACATCCATTCCCTCTTGTGGACCCCCTAGTCATCCCTCCTAGTCTACACCTTCTCCTTGGCCTTTTGCACATCAGTACCATTCTTAGTTGACCAACCAACCATTTCAGCCATATACTCCTCTACAGCCTCAGTGGAATGCATCAACCCAGGGGTGGAGGCCCCTATACAAAAATTCTCTAACTTTATTGTCTTCACCTCCTACTCAACCAAAACTTTTACACCCTGCTCCACCTAAACAACCTTAGGTGCCTGCCCAACCAAATCCAAACCCGAACAATAGACAGGCACAACAGGTCTACAGTGGAGAGACATCCTATCCTGGTTATGCTGTGGAGATTCAGGAAATCAACCTGAGGTCTGGGAGAGTACTCCCAGACAACCAACCTCCATCTACACCGAGGGAGAGTGAGGAGGAAAGAGAGGAAAGCATACCTAGAGTGAATCCACCACCCTTTCCTGAAATATTAACTCATCCAGAACAACCTACCACACAAGAGAATTAACTTCTGGGTGAATTGAAAAATCTATGTGTCAAAATTCCACTTCTCCAAGCCATTAAGAATGTACTGATTTACAACAAACTGATTAAAGAGAAGTTTTTCAATAATACAGGGAGGTGAAAAAGAGACACACCTACCATTAATGTCATTGGACAGTTGTCCGACTTAATCCTGGGGTAGGTAATTTGCCCAAATTATTTAGACCCTGGAAGCCCTATAGTAGATGTGCACATCAATGACACCATTGTCCCACACGCCCTGATTGATCTTGGGGTATCCATTAATGTAATGACCAAGGACACCATGCTCAAGCTGGATCTCCAGGGTTCATTATGAAAGACCACAATAGTCTTGCAACTTGCAGACCAATCCATAGTATCCCTTGAGGGGATTGTTGAGGATGTTATGGTCTCCATTGAGTCTTGGGAGTACCCTATAGACTTCCTAGTTCTCCAACCTAAGGCCAAGCTTAATGGTTATGCTCTCATACTTGGGAGGCCTTGGCTAGCCATTATCGATGCCTACATCAGCTACATGGATGGAAACATGACTATAAAAAATGGGCATCTTGTTGGGTGTGGAGCCTGATTATCTTCTATATTCAAAAGTACCGCCACATTGGACCCCAGTTCAAAATGGGGGCGGCAACGCCGCCCGTAAAATATTCGATGCAGGGGGGGTCCAGGGGGGGGCGGCTGCCCCGAAGCTAAAAACAGCTGTAAAATTGCCTTGTAAAAGTATAGTAATTTCTAGTCAATCTGGGCCGTTCATTAGGCGGATGATCTGAGGGTAGAACTTATGTTTAGTTTAGGGTTTTTGCCCTAGAAGGAAACCCCTCTCTTTGTATGAGGGCATTGTATTTGAGGCTGTGAGATAGATGTGTATTCAGTGTGAGCGAGAAACAGAGAGGTGAGACTGTGAGAGAAGACAGAAGATATTACAGCGGATTTGCTGTAGGTTGTGTCTCTTCATTTTGCTAGATAATAGAAAGGAAGGACTGGCTGTTCGGGTGGACGTAGCCCAAACTGGGTGAACCACGTATATCTGTGTCTCTCTTGTTTTGTGTGTTTTCTGTGTTTATATTTCTACATTATTTCATGTGTTCCATTGCTCCGTAATATATAATTTTCTAACAGTAGCCACAGGAAAGGGTGCAAGTTATTTGCAGTACACATTTCTAGTGATAAGGGTAAGGAAGTTGAGGATGCAGATGTGTTGAATAAGTACTCGGTTTTACAACGGTTTAGGGATGTATTTCCTAAGGAAATTACAGAGTTACCACCTCAAAGGGAGGTAGACTTTTCTATTGATTTAGTGCCAGGGGAAGCTCCAGCACCTGAAGCACACCATAGTGCGGGCCCTGTACTTGGCCCTGCTTGCGCTTCCAGCCTCAGAGGCATCAAACCTCCTGCCACAACATAATTTGCAAATATAAGACAGTGATCTTTGTCATGCCCCTGACTTTTTCATTTCAAGCACCAAACTTCTTCACGCACCTCTAGCCGAACTGCTCTATCATTCTTTAGACTTTGAAACTCTAGGAAAAGGTTCTGTAACTATGTGTGAATCTGCTGAACCCCCAAATTAGCATCTTGCATTGGTGTCTAATGCAATCTCATCGCAATCTCCAGGGCTTCTGTCTAGGTCCCAATCTTTTGCTGTGATAAAGCAACCCTTAGATGAGGCAAGAGCGAAGCCACAAACCATTCGTTGTGCTTCCCATCTATAAGATTCATGTTATCTTCGTGGATCATGCACTTCAATCTCTTATCTATATCCCAAGGTGTCTCGCCAAGCTTCATCATGATATCCTTGAATCCCACAATTGATTATGCTTCAGACTTAGGCCTACTGAATTCCTTATTCAGCGAGATCTGAATATCTGCTAATGAGGCCATTGGGTTACTATTGCAGTACTTAATGTACCACATCAGCGCGCATTCCTGTAAAGAAGTGGCCAATGTTGTTTTCTTAATATGATCATCCATTATACCCTAGCTTCCCATATGGCCTTCACGACGAACCAAAACTGGTCTTGGTCCTCATTTCCCAAACCCTTGAAAACGAGCAATTTTACTGAATTCACCATATTGAATGGTGGTGGAGGTGGTGGTGGAGGTGGTGGTGGTGGTGTGAGCGAAGGTGTATGTGGTGGAGGTGAAGATGGAGGTGGTGTGGGTGGATGTGGTATTCACGAGAACCCTCGCATTATTAACTAGACAACGCTCTGCGGAGACGCATGTGTTTCTTCTTTGTCGTCACCCAAAGGAGGCTCAATCAACGGGCTATATTCAAGTCCTATTCCTTTTCTATCCCTGTATAACTTTCCACTTCACATAGCTCCAAACATCAAGGTAATTGCATAACCCTCTTTTCACACAAGAGAATTTTAATCCAAGTATTAAAAGACCTTATATAATTACCTCACAGTCCCTTGAAGAAGCGGAGCTTTGCTTCGCTGTAATTGGCTGAAGTATCGATCGCGAACTCTGTCACAAATCCTCTTATGATACAATCGAGCCAATGATCGATAGCGCATGTGATCTTATCTTTAGAGGCTTCCAATCTCCGCACTAACTCTGAGGTCCATACTATCGGACCATCAAGCCTGCACCTTCCTTAGTCGTCTACCAATTTAGAACTCCACTCGTATAATTCAGCCAGGAAGTAACATAAGAAAATTTCATGTATCTTTGTGTAGAAATACCTGTCCAACCACTGTTCTTTCGTCAATTGCATATTTTTATTTTCTTGTGCTGCAAATTCATGGATCTTTCTATCCAACCAGTATTTGATTTCTTTCTTAGTCAGATTCCATTGATGCGACATCACACATCTCTTTATGTAGATCTCGGTCCTGGCAACGAAACAATTTGTTGGCTTAGTGGGGCCTGACCCAGGTTTAGCATTAAGTTAGCCAAACAAATCCCTACACTATTGGCCCTTTCGGCATCAATCCGCAGAGCGTAGACTAAAGTCTCACTCGAAGCAGTGTGGGGGGATGTTGAAACCAAGTGTCCACGCCCAGAGATGGTAGTGATGTCATTTTGTGCCTTAGTTCTACCCTCACGCAGATCGATAAGCCTTTTAGAACTTATCGATATACTTCTCTTAATCGGCCTCTAGACATTCCCGAAGGTCTATGATTGTTGTTCACGGACCCTAACCAAGTGAATCAACCATTTACACACTTATGTAATTACTCTTACTCCCTATTTACCTAGATCAACTTAAGTATCTAATAACTTCAACATGCATTAATATGTTCTTCATATAAACAGATATTATTACTTGCATTCAAATAACAATGTAAAACATACATATTCGCGCATAAATATAGCATTAAATCATAAAACCATTATTCAGCATAACATAACCGCATTTATTCATAACAGAAGTAAATAGATCAAACACGGATATTTCCAGAGTAATCTTCTTTATTAGTACTTCAAATCTTCTTATAGACTCTAACTATCTTGCACACTCAGTTGTAGGCTCCGCGCACTCAACTGCGGACTTCTACCCTAGGCCTTTGCGCACATAGCTGGAGGAGCCTCTCTTCTACTCTAAAACTCTTCACTCTTTTCTCTAATGACCCATTACATTCATCATCATTACTACACTTCTTCTAAAACTACCTTAGACTCTTCTAAGGCTCTCCTTTTTATACAATCCCATGGCTTGCGGACCATGTGTAGATCTTCTAAAGCTGACACAACTTTCATACAAGAAGGGTGGAAACCCTTTATGACACTTTAGATCTATTTTCTCCATGACTATAAATTGCAGAGACTTTACACTTTACATACAAAAACTTGGGCTTTCTTCCCCAAAGCTTGGGCTTTTAGCCCCAAAATTGACCCTAGGGGACCTGGAAACCCTTTATGACACTTTACATCTATTTTCTCCATGACTATAAATTGCAGAGACTTTACACTTTACATACAAAAACTTGGGCTTTCTTCCCCAAAGCTTGGGCTTTTAGCCCCAAAATTGACCCTAGGGGACCCTGTCCCAACACTTCGGAACCAAGAAATCGAGCAAGTTAAAGTGCAATGGAAGCACTTTGGGCCTGATGAAGCTACATGGGAGATGGAAGATCAGATACAGGCTATGTATCCTTCCTTGCTTGTCGGTTGAGGCAAAGCAGCTTTGATATGGTGGTTTGGTGATTGCTTATGGTGGTTTAGTATTTGCTTATGATGGCTTGGTATATGCTTATGGTGGTTTAGTATTTGCTTATGTTGGTTTAGTATATGCTTTATGGTGATTGATATATGCTTTATGATGATTGATATATGTTATTTTATGTTTTGATATATATGCTTAGATATGATGTTTGATATATGTTTGGTATATGATTTGGCATACACCCATGTATGGATGTAAATATCGTAACGAGTTGTGTTATAAAGCTCCACTATGCAGTATGGGTGTTATCTTATTATGCTATCATGTGGTTATGTTATCATGATGTTATGATGTTATATGAGTTGGCACTCAGCAGGATGATCATTGTAAATATCGTAACGAGTTGTGTTATAAAGCTCCACTATGCGGTATGTTGTAATGTTGTCATCATGTTTTGTCTTAAGCAGATATTTCATTGTAAATACTACATCGAGTTGTGTTATAAAGCTCCATAAGCAGTATGTCTTCTTCTAGGAGGTTGTTGAGGTATATGTGTGGTTGAACAGCGAGGACGGTGTCCCCCAAGTGCGAGGGTTCTATAACAGCGCTGGTGAAAATTCAATGTAATAAATGTTAAAAAGAATAACCATGGATGACTTGGACACTTATTCCAAGATGAATGTTGGGAAAGAAATCCGAGGGGGTGTTCATTTGGTTGTTTATGTTAAGGAAATTGGAAAAGGCAATGGCTAAGGCATTAAAAGGCATTTTGGCACATTTAATTATGAAAATAATGGAAATTACAAGAAAAAGGAGGTGAAAGGTCACATGTTGCATGTGAGGAGAAAAATAATGGAAAATGAAGAAAATAGGAGCCTCATTCATAAAAAGGCTTCTGAGGATCAGTTGGTAACCTTTTTCCAGTTCAGTGTTGGAGCCTTCTCTCATTATTCTCTCTCTCTCTCTCTCTCTCATACTCTTGGATACTTAGAGTTTTCTGGGAGAACTCATGGTGGGTGTGGCAAACTTGGATTCTTGTAGCAAGAATGCAAAGGAAGAGCAGGAAAGCATAAGAAGGCATCGACATCAACAGCTACATCAGATTTTCTTGCAGGTACCGAGTTGCATGTATGATTTCTTCACTAGTTTGGACATTCATGGCATATGCATGTGGATTCTTGGTCATGATATGTCATTGGCATGGAGGATTGCCTGGATTGACAGTGGATTGCCTAGCCTTGCCATTTCCTAGATAGCCATGGTGATTGTGGGTTTATTTTCATTGCTTTGTTTTTGGTTGGTTCTCATGTTTCCTTAGCTTTGGTTGAGTTATTAGTTCCTGGAGCCTTGGTTGGACAAATGCTCTAGAGCCCTGTAACAATTTGGGTTGAGTTACTAGTCCTAGAGCCTTGGTTTGAAAAATGCTATGGATTCCTTGGTGGGTTGAGTTACTAGTCCTAGAACCTTGGTTGGACAAACACTCTGAAGCCAGGTGGCAGTTGTGAGTTGACTTACTATTCCTAGAGCCTTGGTTGGAACAAACACTCTAGAGCCCTGGATGGCTAGGATGGAGACTGATCTGGTGATGGTTTTGGTGATGTCTGACCATGTGGTGGAATCATTTTTTGATGGGTTGAGGTGGATGGCCTCTAGAATCCCTAGATGAGTTTTGATTGATTTATTCTATGATATCCCACATTCATACTTGGAATATGGCACGAGGGTGAATGGTTGAAGAGAGACTTGGCTCATTCATTCTATGGTTAGGTGGAATGTGGTAGTCCCATCTCCGGTTGGTTCATTGCATTCATTAATGAGAAATCCATTCCCTTGATTTTCATGTGTTAAAGGTACTGATGTATTTATGGATTTGATGGTTGATATGTTTATTGTATTTCTCGTCCTATTATGCTGGTTATATGCACATTTTATGACAGCAACTATGTATGGCTCTCATTATGTTTTTACTTGTATGTGAATGGAAAATGTGCCTATGACCTAATACATGATAATGCAGCAAATGGCATGAGGGAATAATGGTTCATAGCAATTTTGAGATAAGTATGAGATCCCTGCACTTAACTCTGTTATTTACACCGATTACATGTCGATGATATGTTTTACAAAATGTCTTTCATGGCTAGCAAGGGTCCAGTCAAGGCCTTGAAAAATATTTTCTTTAATTCTATCAATTCCATGTTAAATTACTGATCTGAACAGATGATTCATTTATGGGCAGTGACCTCAGCTCTGGGCCTTAAAAAGTGGCTCAAATCCCTGAGTCACTGGCATTGCACTAACAATTCTAGTCCACAGTCATTGGAAGGTAGGCCTGTGAGAGCAACTTTAGGTTGCTAGTCTCTCCCTTGCCCATAGCATGAGCGCGACTATGTTCCAAGAGACTTAAAATAACAGTGGAACCCAGGGACAAGTTGTCTGAGTGGATGACTTGTCTTCTGAGGGTTATGTTGATGATGTTGGATGTCTGTATGGTGTGTTTCCATCAGTTCCACTTCCTTAATGTGACTTAGAAGGTCAAATCATATAATAGTGTCCTCTCGTCGCATGTTTACCCTGACTAGTCGGTTGCTTAGGTAGATGTGGGAGGAGGGTGTTACATTAAAATTACAAAAGTCTTGCATAATTGTCTCACTACAACTATTGCTTCTAGTATAATCAAGAGGAAGGATTATACCTTTTCCTCATATATTATAGCTCAAGGGTTATGGAATTTCTTTGTGAATCCATTGTTATTTAAATTACAACTCTTAGAATTTGTAATACCATTTTAACTTTATTTTAATACATCCTTTAGATCCTGTAAATATAGTTATAATTTCTTCATTTTTTATCTAGTTATCAAATATATTACCTTAGTTGCATAATATTTGCTAGTGCATCACCTCTTTTGATGAAATCATGTATAAGTTTATGATTCAATCCTTCAATGGTCATATGACATATCTCAAGTGTCCATGATGTAAGGGTTAATGGTATGGACCTATTTGTTTGGAGAATAGTTATTTTAGTTAGATAAAAGAACCATGATTTCAACAAAAATATTTCCATTTATGTATTTTTTAAGGCATTCTAATAATATCTAGTCCTTCTTATGGAAACATTGTATGGTTTTTATCTATTATAGAGAGAATATATGTCTACAACAAGAAACAATATTTCTATTAGACATTGTTACATAAAGAGTCCAATATTCTTGTTGCGAGAATGCACCATTGAAAATGATGAGGCAATTTCGCTTCTAGTAAATTACTTAGATGGATTCTCATTCTTATATTGTAAACCTTTTTTCTAATTTTTGTTCTAGTTCATCCTAGTTGATACACTTCTGCGTCACCTCCTATCCCCACATCGTATACCCTTTATTCGTTATTGTCCTAAAGTTGATTTATCAAGAGCTTGGTCCTTCATTTGCTTCAAATGAAAAGAACGTGGTTAACTACCTTGTGGAAGTTTCTATTCTTTATATTTGTGACCAAATGCTCAAGAAAAATAGAGAAATGGCTAATAGATTGGGTTTACAACTTTGGATGAGTCTAACTGTCTAACTATGCACATAAATTCCTTCCATAGATATATAAATAATTTGGCCAGCAATTAAGCACATAAAAGGTTAATTTTGATCTCAAATTTAAAGCTCAAGCTAATTAGAAATTCAAATTAATATGTCACTAAAACAAATTTATAATAATAATAATAATAAAACAATTCCCATACAAATATAACTAGTCACTCTACCTCTAGAAATTCATCTTACTATGTGAATTCCTCTTGCTATGCAAGATCATCAATTGGTGTAAATTTGAAAGTCTACTTTCACAAATGGTTGCCATGCAATTTGTTATGTTGCTAGGCCTAAATATTGGTACCATTATGAAAGTTTTATGTTCTTTTCCCTTGCATTGTTCTATGGATAGATATTGTGCAACTTTACATGTGCTAATGTTATTACTTGTATTTTGTTAGTGAATTGGAAATTAATATTATAATTAATGATGGGTTGTTGTATGTCTTTTCAAAATGTAGCTACTTTAATACTTTACACACCAAATTAAATTAAACTCCACTATAAATATCCTGGATTGAGTTAGACCATTTAGATTTTTTTGTTAACTTATTGTAGGAGGTACACTATACGTGCTAACAACTTTCTCTCAACATCAATTTTCAAGAGATCACTCTTTCCATATTTTTTGTAAGTCTTTAACTAATCTCAATTTTGCATATTTCTAAAACTCCTTGAAAACATATTAACTTTTTTTTAAATTGATTTTAAGTGTTCCATTTCTATTTTGTATTCTCTATATTATTCTCAAACTCTATATAAACCAATTTTAATTAGTTGTAGAAAATAATACCACGTCAAATTGTATTAGATGATTCATTTTATTTTTTTAACACATCTAATGGGTTTTTTCAGGGTTTTAGTTTGAAAAAGCACATTTTACAACTCAATATAGTAATGCTAAACATGATATGGACATTTTAGGGGTGGAAAGAGAAATGGGAGGGAGTGTGATTGTTCACCCTCGAGAAAAAAAAGAGACATAATTATTCTAGGGGATTGGGTTGTTGAGAAATCTAGGGGGGAAACAAGTTTAGGTGATTTATCTTACTTTGATAACTGTTTTTTTATGTATTTTTACTTTAATTGATTAACTTCTTCTTTTCTTATTATTATTAGTGTTCTCTATCATAAAACAGCTACCAAATCATAAATAACAATGAGATGATAGGACACGAGATATAGGCGATCAGCGAGGGCCAAACCTCTCCAACTGAGAGGAAAACCCACCAGAATCCTTATCTTCTTATAGAACTTCAATTAACGAATTCCAAGACCTATGACCCTTGACCAAGACCCTCAAAGACCAAGTCATCCTTCCTTCTTGATGATATTTCCTTACACAACTTCTAGCAAAAAACTTCAACCTTCTAACAACTTCTCCAACAACTTTGACCCCTGCAACAATTTCTGCAACTTCGACCTAGCAGCTTCAACAACTTCGACCTAGCAGCTTCAACAACTTCAACCTAGCAACTTCACATCTTCAACCTTGATGCAACTTCAACAGCTTCAACCTAACGACTTCACAACTTCGATATAGAGGTAGCTTCACATCTTTGACCTCGCAATTCATAGCTTCAACCTTGCAACTTCTACCTTGCAGCTTCAAAGCTTCAATGCAATTTCAAAATTTTGTTTAGCCCAGAAACTGTAGAAACCCTAATGAAAGAGAGAGAGAGAGAGAGAGAGAGAGAGAGACCCTGAAACTTTGAACTCGATCTTCTTCTTCTTCCTCATCCTTATCCAGCGTTTATATTGAGGAGATCGAGCTTTCTTGAGTGAGTGTGCAAATGAGGTCAAATTTCTTCTTATTTATAGGCTTGTGAGGGGTATGAATTGCTATCTTGAGGCTAACTTGTTCCTTCATGTAGGTCAACTTGATGTTTGTGCCCTGACTAGATCTTGGAGGGTCTTTTGACTCTATTTTGACTAAATATTTTTTTTTTTACAATATGTAGCATGCCCAAATGGGTCTTCAATACATGACAATGACTCAATTGACTTTATGACAAACCTAGAAGCATTCAATGGGTGCTTGACCTATAAATAAATTTCCCTTGAGCATGAAACCCATGCCTCAAGAATACAAATAATAAAAATATTTTTCTCTTTTCATTAAATACATAAAATCATGATTGCATAAATTTCCAATATGAAGACCAAACCTAGTTACATATTCCAGCACTCCCTCTTAACTAGGGAGGTATTCATAATCCATACAAGGTACTTGGACATTCTCAATCTAAAGAATTCTCATAATAAGAGTTGAATTGGTAACCCATCTATATAACATCATATAATCCAACATTGTCACATAGCAAGGCCTTGATTAACACATCTATCTCTCCATAAGATCAGAGCACAATTCTAGCGAGACCAATGATTTATAGACACCCTCATCATTGTCTCTCTCGGAACATACCCCACCCAGGTTCTCTTAGAGTATGTTCCACCAAGACTATTCTTATCTTGGATTCCCATTCCTCAAAGAATATCGGTCCTCTATGAGTACTCTTATCTTGGATGCCCTACCATATCCTCAAAGAGTATCGGATGCCATATGCTTACCCAATCCTCCATTATATATTCCCAAGTGAAGACAAGAATGGTGCACATATCTCTCCCTCTCAACTAGGGAGGATATGCCCATTCCAATGAAGGAATGTACCCATTCCTATAAAAGGAATTTACCCAAGCTCCCTCCTAATTAGGGACTTTACCAAGCTCCCTCTTGACCAGGGAATTTCTTCCAACAACTCTTTAGGTAGGTATCATGGGACAGCCAGCTGCTGGAATAACTCCTCCTTTCAATACCATGACTTTCTTTTTCTTTATTCAGGAGTCTTCATACTTTTGGGACTTCTTCATATGGCATCGGCCATCCATCACTTTCATTCATGAATGATGTCAGTCATGACATCTTTTCTTTCATTGGAAAGTGATCCATTAGTCCATATCTGGCCTTTCCTTCACACCTTGATACCTTCCTTTAGGATCTTTCATCCTACCACATGAGTGTCAGTTGTAGATGTTAATTTGGGGTAGCATCAGATGTGATCCAACCACGAAATGTGGTGTATAGGTTGAGATACATGAGATCTCCAATACCCATAAAGGGTTTGGGCAAATTATAAATAGATCAGGAGATATTAAATAATTAATATTTTTAATGGAGTCCCTAGGTCTAAACTTAGGGAAAATAAAATATTAATGTGTATTAATATGAATCTGTGTTAGAATGGTCCAAAAGACATGGATCAAGCTATATCTAATCATAGTCATTGATTAGGGACTTAATCTCGGCCATTGAGATCTCAATAAGAAAATTATAAGAGGAGGCTTGAGGGTCACTTGGAGAGCACACCAGAGTGATCAGTCACTCTATTCTCTAGAGCGAGGTTTGCTACGAGAGATAGATTCAATGATCAGGAGAGAAAATGAGGGGCATTGAGTATAGAGAAATAGAGAAGGTAGAGATTGTGCCAGGAGAGCAGCGCAGTAGCCAAGGAGAGTGACACAGAGGCAGCCAAGTACTGTGTAGAGCACTAGAGAGGCCAGCGTGTCTAATGCAGATGCCCAGAAAGCTGACATGGGGTCTCCTAGGGCTGACGCGGGCCATGAAAGGCTGACGCACGGCCAACATGAGATAGAGAGGGTCTGACACAATCTAGATTGGATAGACGTTGGGGTTGCAAAGCAGTTTTGTGCTGAGGAGCTATCGGAAGGATTTTCTGGGGTTTCAGCCAGGAGATTTCTCTCAAACTACGAGGTATAAATGCTAAGGAAATTCTATGTTGGGTTGGCTAATTTCGGCACCTAGATTGTACTCTGATATTACTTAATAAGAAAACCCACAGATAGCTGCATCGGTTTTCCCGCATTGGTATTTTCTGGGGACATTGGTCCAAAAATAATGGTGTCATGTGGTGTATTTGTTCTTGTTTCTTTTAGTTGTTGATCTGTAATATGTTGAACATGCACTGGTGTTTATTTCAGTATTTACTTTGTAAACAACTTGTTAAAGAAAAATAACAAGTAGGTAGGAATAAATTAGAAAAGTGCATGAAGGGTTCCTAAACTAAGTAAACTTAGAAACTTCAACATGGTATCAGAGCGTGATTGCAGATCATAGGAGGACTAAAGGACATCAGCCAAGTGGAGCAATAGTAGCAGAAAACAGTTGTCCTGAGGTGACAAAAGCTGTTTCTAGCAGCGGAGAAGCTAAGAAGTGTGACGTAGAGCCAGCCAAAGCCATGCAAAAGAATCCGGGAGTTGCGCAGAGCCTCAGAGAGGCCAGTGTTGCTGATGTAGAGGGTCAGAGGACTGACGCGGGGCATCCTCAAACCCATCTGCGGTGACGCAGAGCCAATGTGAGGCAAAGGGGGGTTGATGCAGTTCACAGCGAGGCAATTGTTGGAGTATATAAGGCTACAGAAATATTGCAGAGTGGAGCTCGTGAGGTACTGTAGTCAGAACAATACCTGAAAGAGCAGTGCTAGAGGAGTTGTTACCAAGGGTTTCTAGCCAAGGAACTTGGATTACCAATGCAGTTGCACAAGACGGTCAGAGTAGGGGGCACCTTGACAAGCGGCAGGAGGATTTCCAGGAGGGAAATCAGGACTCATAAGGAGTCTAGAAGAGAACTTCCAGACGACAAGTAGAGACTCAGAGGAGTCAAACAGAGAACTTCTAAGAGGGAAGCAGAGAAGCATCATGGCACTAAATGGGGTAAGAGACTAGGATAGATTGGATGGAGCATCGAACTTCGCAGTTTGGAAGGCCAGAATCTTATCAGTGCTTGACAGGAATCATGTTAAGAACTTCACCTTGAAGGTTATAACTATCCCAATCGACCCCAATGATAACGACAAGTACGAAGAGGCGATGGCGAGGGCCAAGTGCATTATCCTTGACGGGGTCAAGGATCATGTGGTACCACATATAGCCAACAAGGAAATAGCAGTTGAGATGTGGCATGCTCTCAAGAACCTGTACCAGCATACTTATGTGCAGAGAAGAATGATGCTCAAGAACCAGATGAGGTCGTATCAGATGAAGAAGGGTCAATCGATTGACACCTTCCTCGGAGGATTGAATGAGATCCGAGACTAGTTGAATGCTATAGGAGCGACAACGGATCAGGAGCTTATAGTAAGGACAGCCCAAAATCTTGTCTTAGAAGATTGGGAAGTGTTTGTCCAGAGTATCCTTGACACAGCGACTCTCCCACCTTGGGACGATATGTGGGTAGCTCTTCGCCAGGAAGAGATCAAATGGCAGTCGAAGACAAGTACCAGTATCAAAGGGATGAAGGTCAATCAAGAGAAGGAGGATAAGGCCTAGCATCTAAGGGAAAGCAGGAGAAGTAGAAGAAGAAAGATCTCTCCAAGATCAAGTGCTTCCATTGTGGGGAGATGGGTCATTATGTGACCCAGTGCCCAAGGAAGAAGAGTAAGGGAGAGTCTTCTGAGACTAAGGCAACGCCAGCACAAGAAGAGAAGGAATTTTTGACAGACGATGACTCTGCCATGAGTGCACACACACCACTTGAGTGGAAGTGGGGAGACATTGAGTTGTAGTCAGGGGGACTACAGGCGATAAGGGGCAGGATCCTTGAGGGACCCAACCTCTTGGATTAGACCTTGATACGGGAACCCTGATGAGGAGTAGCAAGACTAGCTGCGTGGGTAGAGATGGATGCAGATGAAGTGGCATAGAGAGCTACAGTGTAGGAGTCCCAAGACAATGCAAGGCTAGCTGACTGCAGCAGTGCAAGAGGCATAAGAATGTTGCACTAGTGCAGGATGGTAGGGAGAGGTGTGCAAAGGTGCGAGATGTAGGGAGTTGTTGCCGCAACGAAGAGGTCAGAGAGGGAGCACTTGTCAACAGCAGAGGGAGCTTTAGCATCAGAGGGTGTTTCTATCCCAACAGGGAGGTCAGTTGGGAGATTATTTACTTACTTCTCAGTAACTGAGTTGCAGTGCAACAGTGGGCAGCACAATGCAACATGATGAGAGGAGGTGCAATGCGGATGCAGTGCTGGGAGAAAGGACCAGCAGCATCACGGATGCAGAGGGAGTTGTCGTACAGATGTAGCAATGGCAGTGGAAGAACCATGGGAAGTAGTACAGGAGGCAGTAGTGCAAAGGATGTTGGGCAGGAAGGCCTAGCATCAACACAGGTACCGATGTCGGATGATCAGAGTAATACTCAGTGAGAAGTATTACTAGAGCAAAGTCCTCGCTAAGAGGGAGTGTTGATTTGGGGTAGCATCGGGTGTGCTCTAGCCACTAAATTTGGTGGAGAGGTTGAGGAAAATGAGATATCCAATACCCAGAAAGGGTTTGGACATATTCTAAATAGATCAGCAGATATTAAATTAATTAATATTTTTAATGGAGTCCCTAAGTCTAAACTTAGGGAAAATAAAATATTAATGTGTATTAATATGAATCTATGTTAGAATGGTCCAAAAGACATGGATCAAGCCAAATATAATCTTAGCTGTTGATTAGGGACTTAATCTCGGATGTTGAGATGTCAACAGGAAAAGTATAAGAGGAGGCTTGAGGGTCACTTGGAGAGCACACCAAAGTGATTAGTCATTCTATTCTCTAGAGCGGGGTTTGCTAAGAGAGATAGAATCAGTGATCAGGAGAGCAGCTGAGGGACATTGAGTATAGAGAAATAGAGAAGGTAGAGATTGTGCTGGGAGAGCAGCGCAGCAGCCAAGGAGAGTGACACAGAGCCAGCAAGAGCTCACGCAAGGCCACGCAGAGGCAGCCAAGTGTTATGCAGAGCACCAGAGAGGCCAACCTGTCTGACGAAGAGGCCCAGAAAGCTGACGCATGGTCTCCAGGGGCTGATGCAGGGCCAACGTGAGACAAAGAGCAACTGACGCAGTCCAGATTGGGCAGACACTGGGTTGCAGAGCATTTTTGTGCTAAGGAGCTGCCGGAAAAATTTTCTGGGGTTTCAGCCAAGATATTTCTCTCAAACTGTGAGGTATATATGCTAAGGAAATTCTCTGTTGGGTAGGCCAGTTTCGACACCTAGATTGTACTCTGATATTTTTTAATAAGAAAACCTTCAGATAGTTACACCGGTTTTCCCGCATTAGGTTTTTCTTGGGACATTGGTCCAAAAATAATGGTGTAATGAGGTGTGTTTGTTCTTGTTTCTTTTAGTTGTTGATCTGTAACATGTTGAAGAAAAATAACACGTAGGTAGGAATAAATCAGAAAAAGTGCATGAAGGGTTTCTAAACTAAGTAAACTTAGAAAATTCAATAGTAGATGACATCTACAACTCTTCCTTTAGTAGCCCTGCATTAGCCCATCTAGATATTGTTCAAATATATAAAATGGACATTAAAAAATAAATAAATAAATAAATAAATTGTGATGGTCTTTCATCATGACATCTCCTTGTTTGCATCAACATCTTGCATATATATTGACACATCTCCAAAAAGATATACAACGTCAAGGGTCTCTTTATTTTTTATAATTTATCAGTATCTTCATATCTTTCCCATGGAGATATCATAGTCAAATATTCTAGTCCTTGGATGTTGATTTCCTTCTCCATAGTTTCATTTTTCATGATCTCTTCCTTTCTTTATTCACACATTTCCTCCTAGGAACTTTCAATCATAGTTCCTTCGACTTTGTCAACCACCTCATATATCATATGAGGACATATTATGTTGATTTCATCTATTCAATGTGTGAATCATTCCTTCGTGCATCCTTGCACTGGAGGAGATCCTTTATTTTGATCATGCTCTTGAGGTAGAGCATTCATTCATGATATCTACAACCATATGACATGACTCTATTTTATCAAGTACAAGCATACATACCTCATCTCTTTATTTTGGTCATATTTACTTCCTTCGACATCTTCCTTGATTGAAATAAATTCAATTCCTTGACTTGCTTCACTTCTTTTGACATCATACCATCTTCCCATGAATCCCATACAAGTTGGAATTCCCAACGAGACACTTTCTTCTTCCAGAAGGTGAACCTTCCAATGAATATTCCAATGGAGGATCTTAATCATTCCCATCTTGCAAATGTTATTTTTGAATCATGTATAATGAACTCTATACTAGATGACTTTATTTTTCCCATAAGTACTACTTATGCTTCTAATGATTTTACTAAGAGATACATCCTTCTATAGGTGATAGCCATAGAATTATATTTCAGCTATCTTTCATGCTTCTTTATGATGATGTCACGAGCTGTTTCTTTCAATCGTATTCTTCTATGATGTCATCTCCTAACATGATGCATCCTATCATGCTTCTAATGATTCCTACCATGATAGTTATACTTTACAATAGAAAACTTGAAAAGAACTAGGTGAGAAAGAATATCTCAATCATAGTAGAGATCTTTTACTTCCTCATTCTTGAATTTATTCTTTTGAGATTCTTCCATTTCCTTAGTGATATGGGCTTCTTCCCGTTAGTGATTAGTTGAAGGGAGTGACAATATTCTCAAATATTGATTTGAGATCAGGATATCATCATGTACGCATTAAAGAAGAGGACATCTACAAGACTTCCTTCCGGACTAGGTATGGGTAATATGAGTTTGTCATAGTTGCATTTGGTTTGACTAATGCTCCAGCTACTTTTATGTGCTTGATGAATAATGTGTTGTGTCCTTAACTGGACAAGTTTGTTTTTGTGTTCATTAATGATATATTGATATATTCTAAGAATGAGGAAGAGCATGTCGAACATTTAGCAATAGTACTGAGGTTGCTAAGAGAGCATCAGTTGTATGCCAATCTTAGCAAATGCAGTTTATTTTAGACATAGGTACACTACTTGGAGCATGTTGTTTCCAAGGAAGGCATAGCAGTGGATCCAGAAAAGTTAAGGGCTATCATGGAGTGGGCAACTCCTATAAATGTGGATGAAGTTAGATCATTCATGGGGTTAGTATTTTACTATAAGAGGTTCATAAGGAACTTCTCACTCATTGTATATTATACTACATTATTGCAAGGGAAAGGTAAGAAATTTGAATGGACAAAGGAATGTGCAACAAGTTTTGAACAATTGAAGAAGTTGTTGACAAATGCTCTAGTTCTTAAGATTGCATATTCAGATAAAGAGTTCATGGTGTGCACGGATGCTTACAAGAAAGGGCTTGGTGGAGTCCTTATGTAGGAGGCATAGGTGGTATGTTGTGAGTCAAGGAAACTAAATGAGCATGAGCATAACTATGTGACACGTGATCTTGATTTGGTAGCAATAATCCATGCTTTCAAGATGTGCAGGCACTATCTTCTTGGAAGGAGTTTTGTATTAATGAGTGATCATAGTGGATTGAGATACTTGTTTGATCAACCAAAACTGAATGCCATGTAAGTTAGATGGTTGGCATTAACAATGAGTTCAACTTTGAGATCAGGTACATTAAGGGAAAGAAAAACAGAGTTGCAGATGCTCTTAGCAGAAGAGTGTAGGTGAATCACATAGTAGATATGAGCTCCTATGGGACATATCTACAAGATCATATCTTACAGGCATAACAACAGGATGACAAGTATAAGGAGCTTATGCACAAGTTATAGCAGGTTACAGGTGATCAAGATGTAGATTATCACCTTACAGCATATGGTTGGGTCATATTTAGGGACAATATTTATGTGTCAGACAATAGTGAGCTCAAGAAGCTTATATTGAGGGAATTTAATGTTAAACCATGTTCAGGTCACCCAGGATATCATAAGACATTAATGACGGTGAAGAAGTTCTATTATTGGCCAAATTTGAAGAAATAAGTGGCTAAGTTTGTGGCTAGGTGCTTAGATTATCAACAGGTAAATGTAGTGTAAGCATCCAGGCAGTCTACTACAGATGATTCTGGTTCCAGAGTGGAAATGGGAAGTCACTTCCATGGATTTCATTACAGTTTTACCGAGGACATCTAGAAAACATGACTCCATCATGGTTGTGGTGGACAGGTTGACAAAGGTAGCACACTCCATTCCAGTGAAGTCTACTTATTCAAATAGTGATGTAGCACAGGTCTTCATTAGATATATAGTGAGATTGCATGGTGTTCAAAAGAATATTATGTCAGACAGGGATGTTAAGTTCACTTCTAGGTTCTGGAAGGAGTTGTTTGCAGGTTTGGGTACAAAGTTGGCCTTCAACAAAGCTCATCATCCACAGAGAGATGGACAGAAAGAGAGGGACAACATAATCTTGAAGGACATGTTGAGGATGTATAGGATGCGTCAACAGAGGAGATGGGAGGAATACCTTCCATTGGTTGAGTATTCTTACAACAATGGGTATCAAGAGTCACTGAGAATGAGTCTGTTTGAGGTTCTTTATGGGCGAAGTTGTAATACTCCCATTAGTTGGAGTGATCCAGTGAACAAGGTGTTGATAGGACTAGACATGTTGGCAGGAATGGAACAGGAAATGTAGGTTATCAAGAAGGATCTAAAAGCATCACAAGACAGGAAGAAAAGTTATGCAGATCAGTACAGGTTGTTTGAGGAGTTTCAGGTTAGGGAACATGTGTACTTGCGCATCAAACCCAAGAAGAGCTCCTTGAGGATTGGGTCATGTGCGAAGTTGGCACCTTGGTACAGTGAGCCTTTCAAGATCCTTGAGAGGATTGTACTAGTGGTCTACAGACTTGCACTACCTCTAATAATGAAAGTCCATAATTTTTTCCATGTTTCATTGCTTAAAAGATATGGAAAGGATGTTGATCATGTTATTGATTGGTTTTTTTTTGTAGGTGGAGCCAGAAGGAGAATTACATCTGGAACCTCAGTGTATTTTGTAGAGAAAGATGCCCATGCTCTAGAACTAACCAATCGAGCAGGTTAAAGTGCAGTAGAAGAAATTTGGGCCCGATGAAGCTACTTGGGAGATGGTTGATTAGATACGGGCTATGTATCCTTCCTTGTTTTCCAGTTGAGGAAAATCAATTTTGGTATATCTATATATGTATATGGATGTAAATACCGCTATGAGTTGTGTTATAAAGCTCCAATAAGCAATATGGGTGTCATGTTGTTATGTTTTTCATGTTGGTTTTATTTTTAGCAAGTTGTCCATTGTAAATACTACAATGAGCTTAGTTTTAAAGCTTCATGGGTAGTATGTTTTTCTTTCCAACGGTCTTGCTGGTTGTAGGTGTCATTGAACACCAAGGACATTATTTCCCTAAGGGGGAGGGGCTTGTAACAGCCCCGGGTTAAAAATCCATGTAAGAAAGTTAATAAAGGCAAAATAAGACCAAGGTCATGGGACACTTATTCCAAGCTTAATGTTGGGAAAAACATCCTAGTGTGGGTGTTCATTTGGTTTATTATGGCTAAGACAATGGCAAAGGACTTGAAAAGGCAAGAGGAATTAATTGGCATTTTATTTATGAAAATAAAGGAAAATAGGAGAAAAGGAAGGTGAAAGGTCACAGGTTGCATGTGAGGAGGAAAATGAAGGAAAATAATGAAAAATGAAGAAAATAGAGGCCTCATAATCAAAAGGCTTTTGAGGATTAGTTCACAACCTTTTTTTAGTTCAGTTTTGGAGCACTCTCTCTCTCTATTATCTCTCTCATACTCTCATACACTTAGAGTATTCTTGGAGCACTCTAGCATTGGAGGAGGAAAGGAAAAGGAAGGATAAGAAAGAAATGGGAAGCAAAGATAAATCAATGAAGAGCGGGATCAAGGGACTACAACGGGATTAATTGTAGGTATTGATTTGCATGTATGATTTCCTTGCTAGTTTTGGCATGCATGGTACATGTGTTGGCATTATGATGCATGTGTTGTACTTGATGGAAACCCACTCATAAAAGAACATCTCAATTATATATTATCAGATGAATCTACAAGAAGAGATATCAGATGTCATAGACTACATGACACCACAAAGGAATCAAACGACAGTCCTTAGTGTTGGCATTATGAGACAAGTGTTGTCCTTGATGGCAACTCATACAGATGATAGATCATAGTGCAACAGGCCAGTAGCAAAGATTGATGATCAGCCTACTTAGAATGGAAGAAAATAAGGGGTTTGCAGGTGCATCATTCAAAAGGTGCGGACCCGCAGGCACGCCATTCACAAGGTGCGGTCATGTTCGCAGATGCACAGAACAAAAGGTGCGAACCTAAAAATGCATGGACTTCCATGCAGAGAAAAACGTGCACGTGGGAAATATTACGGTTAGTTCGTGGTATTAGTCCGATAGTTTTTGATCTTATGGTTTTGGTCCGTGGTATTGCTCCAAAAGAGTTGAACCCAAGTATTGGGCCCTTGGTATTGTTTCTCAATGGTTTTGGTCCATGGTTTGAGAAATGCCTAGACTATAAAAGGGGAAGGAGATCATTTGACCAGTACACTGATGAGTTGAATATCTTAAGAAGAGATAGATCTGAAACACAGTTGATCAGTTGATGAGTAATTGCTGGATCTAAATCAAGGAGAAACTTGAGTAATATAGACAAATCTATTGATGGGTCGAGATCTCCTTGGCGCATGATCAGATCTGTAGATCTGATAGTCTAGGGTATAATTAAGGACTGAAAAACTGTCTAAATCCGAAGGTGTGCAGGAGCGGCAAAGGCGCAGTGCGGAGGTGCGCAGCACCAGAGAAGAAGCAGGTGTGAAGGTGCGTAGAACCAGAGAAGAAGCAGGTGCGGAGGTGCGCAGAACCAGAGAAGAAGTAGGTGCGGAGGTGCACAGTTGACTCAACGGAGCAGGTGCGGAGGTGCGCTAAACAGTAGACAGTGCAAGTACAGCGTTGCGCAGACTCGTCACGGTAGATGTGCGGATATCCGCAGGTTTCTATTAGTGAAACTGCGAACCCCTCTTGAAATATGTTTGAGCAGTTTTATCTTTCTTGTAGTGATCAGGGTTCTGAATTAATGTCTGGTAGTTGTATTATTGATTCAGTAATTGTACAAGGAAGTTGGTTGATTATGAGGATCATGTAGTATCATTGATGTATGTTTATGGATGGCACGATTTGGGTATGACCAATGTATGGAACAACTACAAGTTATAAGTAGGTTGGGTTTGATGAAAGTGTTGTTTCAGTATTGGATGATTCAGAGTTTGATGATGCTAGTATTGGTTGATTGTGCTGATGGGTCCAGTATGAAAATTGAATGAAATGTGGCCTTTCAGATTATGTATTATGCTTCAAGTGTATCCAGTCTGAAAATGTATGAAACATGGTACCCAGAGGAGAGAAGAGTGTAGGCCAGCGCCTACGTACTAGTATCTTAGCTAGTACAAAAGCTAAGCGGGTGGTAGCTCCCTTCCTGTAGTAGTTGAGAACTTTGGAGCATTGTAGCAGGTAGCAGCCTGCGTACTAGTAAATGAATCGGCTAGTACAAGAACTATGGGGGTTGTAGCTCCCTTCCAGGAGAGACTGGTGAACAAGAGAAGGTTGTAGCTCTCTACAAGTAGAAGCCTGCATACTGGTATAAGACTGCACCATTACAGAAATATTGTAAAAAAAAATTCTTATTAAAAAGAAGATTGAGATGACATGCAGCGGGTGGTTTTCTCCCACATTGGGTTTCCACCTTATATCATTGTGTTCATGTGTGTGGCTTATGTGTGATGATCTGTTCTATTTTACTGCACCTATTTACTGTTATTATGGTTAATAATGTTCTAATGCACTCATTGAAGATCAATTAATTGAATCATAAGTTTACTGAATATACACGGGTATTCTTAACTGAAGCAGCATATATAAATCAGAGTATGGAAATGAAAAAGTTTTATTGACTTGATAATACTGATTCACCCCCCCCTCTCAGTATTATTTCCAACAACATGTATGTGTGTATTTGGTTCTCTTGTTGTCACTGACATGGGTTTTTCCAGGTGTGATAGTGATTTTCAGCCTTGCCATTCCATTTCTAGATAGCCATGGTGTGATGGAGTCTCTCTTATTTGGTTGAGTTGGATTCTTGGATGGTTTCAAAACTGAGTGGGGTGGTCTTAGGAAAAATCACAAGGCCTAGGAATACTTTGACTGGTAATGGCGAGATACACGGTAAAGCCTAGTTGTGAATGCTCTCATTGGGCCTACGATTCCCTTGAGTGGTAATGGAGGGATATAGAGTAAATCGTGGTTGCGAATGCTCTCGTCGGGCCTAGGATTCCCTTGACCAGTAATGGTGGGATACATGGTAAAACCTAGAGAGTGGAGCCTCGTTGGGCCTAGGAATCCCTTGACCAGTAATGGCGAGATACATGGTAAAGCTTAGAGGTGGATACAGACAAATTCATCACGATTTAAGCGGAGAGATCCAGAGGCATCCATGCTTGTTTAGGGTCGAGTGATCCCTTGACCGATAGATGGTGAGATTGAGGTAAAGATTGTAGTGTATGTTTATTGTTTGGGCCTAGGAATCCCTTATCGCTACATACGGTAAAAATTGAGGAAGCCATGATTGGTTTTGTTGTGAGTCCCACATTCAAGATTGGAATATGGCACGGGGGTGATTAGCTAAAAGAAATATTTGGCTCAGCCCATCTATGGTTGGGTGGTATGTGGAAGTCCCTGGCTTGGTTGGCTTTTGCATTTTTTAATAAGAGCTATTTTTCTCTTGTGTATTATGTGTAAATGTGCTTGTTTTTATTTTTGCCTTTATGTGCTTGTTCCATCATTATTGTTCCAGGGGATTAGTAAAGTGCTCAAAATTCAAAGTATCCAAAAGTTCTCGAAACTTGTCTGAGTGCGTAGATATCGATGACCTAAATCCAATGCAGCTTGAATCATTCAAAACTAATATTGTATGCTCCTGATATCGCATTCTAATTGAATTCCCAAACAAGTAAAAAATTTGCAGGTGACAGGTTGATTGTACATTTCTGGGCCAATGGAAGGCTGCCACTTGGCCACTCCAATTTGATAAAAACAAAACAATTGAATCTTATTGATTCAAATTAATTTATTATTTGTATATCGTTGACTATGATTTTTGGGCTCCAATGGTTGAAGCCACGTGGGCCAATGAGTGGTTGCTACGTGGCCTCCTGGTGGCATTTTAAAATTTGTTTATGGGAGAAAAGGCCTTCGAGGGAGTCAAACATGAGACCTCCCACCAAGAAGAAAGGATCCTTACCACTAGAGCGCACATTGTTCCTTGTTAACAATGGTTCAAAAACCATATACAAGTTTGATGTTGTGTGTGTTAGTGTCAGTGTTTCACACTGCCATCAATCATCAAAATCTGCACTTTTGCATTTCATAGTATGAGTCCCATACTTATGAGTTTGTATTCCATTAGATCATGGATTCACTGATGGTAGGGTTTACTTTAATTTTCCCTCATAATCTATACTTGTTGATCCTCTTCCATATATTTCAGTCATGGCTCATGTTCCCTTTGCAATTCATTTCATTAGCTCTTAAGGTTTGGTCTCATTAGGTTTTAGGGTTCCACCATGGTCAAATCCAATAATTACATGCCAATAATGATCAGCAAGGATATGAGGAGGCCAATAATGATAAGCAAAGACATAATTTATCATTTTGAAAGCCTAATGTAGTTCTCACCTCAAAACTTGTTTTGAGGTGAAAACAGTGTATTTTGTTTTTATCTCCATTATTGATGTAATTTTATGTTTTCATATGTAATATTGGTTCCCAGCTACTCCTAAACATCTTGTGATGTTTCCAAGCACCTGCCACTACAAAAATTCAGGTTATCATGAGCACAAATTCACCTACAAAAGCAAAAGAGAACAAGCATTAAACCCTAATTTCCTCTCCCATTGAGCTACGATTGGCTATGGGATCAGAGATATCTGATCAGAAGAGGCATAAAGGATATCAAAAGGTATGAGGCCATTTCATATCATCAAACATCAGGTTTCCATCATTTTTCGAGAAGTCATTCCAAGGAACAAGCCATTCACCACACATAAGAGACGATTTTTCTTCAAACTGTGTTTCTAAGCAAGAAAAGATGAATTTGACAAAAGTGAGAGAGGTTTTTTTTCATCATAGACCCAAGAAGAAAAACATCCTTCATTTTGTACACAGGTCTCATGGTTTTAGAGAAATGTCAGAAACACAATTTCTACAAGAGAGTTGATGCACTTCTCGAGTGACCTTGGGGAAATAAAAATTTATCCTAGCTAAGGTGACCAAATGACTTGCTTGATGAGTTAAGTCATAACTCGATACAAATATCTTTCTAATGAGCTATCATGAGATCAATTTGGAGTTCAGGAAGACCTCCAAACATTGAATGAAATAGCACTCTGCAGTTTGACAGCCTCATTATGCACATTTTGACCAGTCTTGGGAGATTGGACTTTTGACAGGGCAAATGAACTCCAAATTGATAAAGATTTTCTGGAAAGTAGACTTGACAATACTTCTAACGAGCTATCCCACACCCAATTTGGACATGAGGAAGGCCTCCAAAAGTTTCCTGCAAAAGGCATTGCGCTTAGGGGGGAATTTCTCAGTGTAATTTATAACAAGCGCTGCGCTTAGAGGGTGGCACTGCACTCCTGGGTAGTGGCACTGTTCTTAGGCCAGCCAACACCAAAAATGCCCCAAACTTCAAATATTTGCTAAATTTCCTCCAAATTCGCCTTGTGCAAGTAAGTATCAGTCCTCTCCTTTCCATTTAGTTTGCATGTGTAAAGATTTTCAAGGTTTTCCACTCTCTATATAAAACCCTAATTCTCACTATAAACCCTAGTTATTTTGTTTTCCCCATTACTCAACCTCATAACTAAACCCTTATCCCCATCAATTTTATCATATTCTACCACTCATTTATCACTCCCTAAAACCCCTCCCTCTTATGTTTTGCTCATAGTTGCCTACATTCACTCACACCCATCCCTACAAGCCATTGCACATACCATTCATCTCATACATTGTCAAAATTGTGCAAACTATCAGAGTGATTAAACCATGCACAAAGGAAGTGATTTTAAGTATGATGAGGAGGAAAACACAGGGAGTGACATCTTAGCAGGCAGAGCTAGGCAACAGAGAAAACCACACAAGGGAGGAAGATAGACTCAAAATGTTGGCAGAATCCTCCTTGGCCAACCAAAGCACTTGATGGTGGTGCTCCATGCCAAATTTGGGAAAATTTTAAGGAATTTTTGCATTTTTGAAATTTTGAAATTCTTAACACAGAAAATTTGCCCAGAAGCGCAGTGCCACCGACTCTACGCTTTTTCCTAGGGCATCCATTGGAGAAAATGTTGGCATTTTTGGATTCAGAATGATGAGGACATGCACCCTGGAAGGTTTCAGAAGTTTTAGAGCAAATCTGTTCCACCAAAAGGTCCAAAAACTACCAAAAAAAGACCTTTCTGCCTCTTTATGGACACAAAAAAGTAGTGTTGGGAGATTCAAGTTTTGAGGGGGTAAATGACCTCCAAATTCAAAAATTCTAGATGTTCCAGAAACTAGACTTGAAGACCTTTCCAGTGAGCTATCACAGGCTCAATTTGGCTAAGGAGAAGGCCTCCAAAATCATGTGGAAAGTGGCATTGTGCTTAGGACCAGTGGCGTTGCGCTTAGGGCCATTTCGCTCAGGAAGCCAAAATTCGCCTGTTTTGACTATGAATTTGATTTCTCTCTCCTCATAGATGATTTCACTAATGTAACTGATGACATGGCATGTAAATGTAATGGTAAAATAGTGTTAGAGGGTATATTCATTAGTTCGAGGTGGTTTTGAGGCAAATGAATCAGTTTCCCCTCTTTTAGAGGCAAGTTGTTTGACTGCCTATATTCCAGTTCTTTGTTGGGAAATGGTTGAAACAGCCCTTCTTCTCATGGATTCGACCCTTGAAGGTCAGGATGAGTATTTTAGATTCTATATTATGTTTTTTCTTGGTCATTTTGTGGGGTTGGACTCACTTGGATGCTCTAAGCTTGATTGTACACCAGTGTAAGCAATTTGGCAAGGAAATTAATAGGAATTGCAGCTATTTGTATGGGATACCTGTGGTATAGTGTTTTAGCATAGTTTCTTCTTTTATTATCAGTTGTTTACATATTTTATGTATGCCACCATCTATTCCATGCTTCTAATTGAATGATATCAAGATAGATAGGTAGAATCCATTGTTTGCAGTGCTCTACCTTGGGAAATCATTCAGTATTCTATGTTTTCTACTATTTGAGAAGGATCCATGATTGCTACATGCCCTCCTCAGCTCCTCACTGGTCTTAGACACCTCACCTCACTTAATTTCAAGTGATAAAGCTTATACCTACCTTGCCCCATAGAACAACCTGCATTCTGACCTAATTTCCCAGACCTAAACTGCCCAGCTCCATCTGATACAGCAAACACCAACAAATTCAATCAAAACCTTTTGAGCTACTATACCTAGCCTAAAATCCCTATCTGATCCAGTCACCTTGACTGAGATCCTAAAGGAGAGAGCCCTCTTCTGACCTTGTAGGGCTAGCTACGAGGTTAAGTGGCTTGTGGTTACCCTAGAAGCTTGCCTTCTACAGCCGGAGGCAAATCTAGGTGATAACATAGTGGTGACCATACAACCTAATGTTATGTTCCTCAGCAAAATGTATCAACTTTAGATCTGATTGTTCATGGTGGACAATGATCAAACACCATAAGGCTGAAATCATTCACCTGGTGACTCTAAATCTGTTTCGAGATCAGATCCAAGGACTCCACTGGAGGATGAACCTAACCAGCCAAAATATGAAAGGACAATATGAAGAGATCAGGAATTCAAGTTGGAATTTCATCCAAGACATTATGTTCTTTGTTATAAATTATTTCTTCTCTTTTCCCGAGAATTTCAAGAAGGATTGATAAAGTATATTGTATTCGAGAAAAGATCCTAGACCTGCATTTGATTCTTTCCCTTTGAAGATTGTTAATACCAAAGATTCACACGCCTTTGATCTTGATCAAGACCCTTCTTCTGAATATTATGATGATCGTCTTCAAACTGATGAGCCTTAAGAGACCAAGACTGGTTCTACACCTTTTGTATATACTCCTATACCTTGTAAAATTTTAGATAGATACAAGCCTCTGATTTTAGCTACTATATCCCATGTTTTCCCTAAAAATCCTTACCTATATCTACCAAGATTTGATGGTGAATGTGACAACATCACTGTTGAGAGACATGTACTGAATTTTGAGTCTTTTCTTGACCTTTTTGAAGTTGATGAAGAGGATGTCAGTATTAGGCCTCTTGCTCTTTCTTTGCAAGGCAAAGTCAAGAGTTGGTTCGAAACCCTGCCTGATGCGAGCATCTCATATTTCCAACAGTTCATCAAAGTTTTCGTCGACAAGTGGATGGTCAAACAAAACCCTTTCTTGATTCTAGAAGAGTATAACTAGCTGAAAAGACTGCCAGGGGAGACAATACAACAGTTTTCTACCAGGTTTAACCAAGTCTAGTTTTCGATGCCTGCTAATCTAAGGCCTCCTCCTGGATCCACTCTCTTAGACTACCCAGAAGCCTTTGATCCAGAAATAGAGTTTCAGCTAAGGGAAAGGAACCTTGCAACACTTGAAGAGATGCAAAACAGTGTAGTAGATGTAGAGGCTAATTTGTTGATCAGAAGGGCAAAGTTGAAGGAAGACAAGATAAAGAACATAGATCTAGAAGAATTAACATCTTTAGAGGGAAAGCTAGACATTTTGGTAAGTGCAGTGGAAGAGATGATGCAAAAGATCACCACAAGGAATGAGTATGATGTTCAAGACCATGGCTCGCTGATTGAAGAGGAATAAGTTGTTGATCCAAAAAAATTTCTTTCTTATCCCAGTTTTCATAGACCTAATAATTATTGTTTTATAGATCATCTTGGAGAAGAGAGATCTGTTGATATGACACGTATGCTTGATGATGTGTTTTATACTGATGATTTGCCTAAGTTTGATCAGTATGATGATGATTATGTTGTCCAAACAGAAGCTAATCTTGCAAATGAATCAGCAGCTGGTTTGTGGAAGGAGGAAGTTCACTTTCAGCAACTCGAATATAGTGATATGACATTGCATATCAGCTATGGAAGTGAGGAGGAAAGTGCAGCAAATTTTGAAGTAAGTGAAGGATCATTGCCTTTTTGTTTTTTCTTCGTTTCAGTTCATCAGAGACAACTTTCATGCAATCAGAAATCAACTGTCGACAAGTTTTGATCTAGACCATCCTGAGGGCAATGAAATCCTTGTTCAAGACTTCTCATATCTAGATTTGCAGTCCCTGAATGCCATTGATTGTCAAGTTGTAGATGAAGACTTGGAAGCTAGAACATATGACCAAATGATACAAGATGATTCTGTACCATTATGATTTTAATCATTTCAGTTTTTGAAAGGAATTTTGCATAGTATATCTTCAAATGAGCAGCCTGTCAAAAATCATACAATCTCATTGGAACCAACAGAAAATGGGTTGCAATAGTATTTTCAAGTTTTTCACGAACCAATCGCTAATGTGTTGGATGATGTCTGCAATCAAAGTCCTTCTCCATTAGCTAACTGTGAACTTGAAAAAAGTATTGATACAAACTTGATCCAGCAACCAATTTCTTTGTCATTTTCAGCAGGAGTCTCATCACAAAGCTCAGATGAAAGTTTGAATTCATGGTATGAGGAGAAGAAAAGTAATCCATTGGATGAGCTAAGTCCCAATGCACATGAATTTCAATATCCTTATGCAATATTTTTGGAGTCAGATAGAGAATCTATATTATTCAATCTTGGAAAATTTGGATCTGTTTACAAGTTTTCATGAGAGTTTCATTTCAATAGTTTTCTCTTGTTGCTCATAAACAAGCACTTACGGAGAATTCAAACAGTAGCCAAAATGCTTACTTGGTTGCATTGGTTATTTCATCTCGATCAGGTGATGAATGGAACAATTAGAGTGGGTTTTATTGAATAAGCTCCATTTTGAGCATCTTTTCCAGTTTTTCAGTTGCATTTTAGTATCAAGTCAGTTTTTAATTGAGTAAAATTCAGTTTGTGTCGTCAAGTCGTCAGTTTCAGTCATGCATTTCAGTTTGAGTTTTTGACTCCATGTCCAATGGATAAGGCTACTTGGTCTATGGTGTTCTTGGCACCTCCAAGGAGCTACCATCCCCATTAGAGCCAATGTTAGTGTTAGTGTTTCACACTACCATCAGTGATCAAAATCTGCTCTTTTGCATTTCATAGTAGGAGTCCCATACTGATGAGTTTGCATTCCATTAGGTCATGGATTCACTGATAGTAGGGTTTACTTTAATTTTCTCTCATGATCTGTACTTGATTATCCTCTTCCATATATTTTAGTCATGGCTCATGTTCCCTTTGCAAATCATTTCATTAGGTCTTAAGGTTTGGTCTCATTAGGTTTTAGGATTCCACCATGGTCAAATCCAATAATTACATGCCAATAATGATCAGCAAGGACATGAGGAGGCCAATAATGATCAGCAAGGATATGAGGAGGCCAATAATGATTAGCAAAGACATAATCTATCATTTTGAAAGCCTAATGTAGTTCTCACCTCAAAACTTGTTTTGAAGTGAAAACAGGGTATTTTGTTTTTATCTCCATTATTTATGTAATTTTTTGTTTTCATATTTAATATTGGTTCCCAGCTGCTCCTAAACATCTTGTGATGTTGTCAAGCACCTGCCACTGCAAAAAATCAGGTGATCATGAGCACAAATTCACCTGCAAAAGCAAAAGAGAAAAAGCACTAAACCCTAATTTCCTCTCCCACTGAGCTAGGGTTGGCTATGGGATCAGAGATATCTGAGTAGAGGAGGCATAAGGGATATCAAAAGGTATGAGGCCATTTCATATTATCAAACATCAGGTCTCCATCATTTGTCGAGAAGTCAAACCAAGGAACAAGCCATTCACCACACATAAGGGATTGTTTTTCTTCAAACTATGTTTTTAAACACAAAAAGATGAATTTGACAAACGTGAGAGAGGTTTGTGTTCATCATAGATCCAAGAAGAAAAACCTCCTTCATTTTGTACACAGGTCTCATGGTTTTAGAAAAATTCCATAAATACAGTTGCTACAAGAGAGTTGATGCACTTCTGGAGTGATCTTGGGGAAATAAACATTTCTCCTAGCTAGGTTGACCAAATAACTTGCTTGATGAGTCAAATGATAACTAGACACAAAGAGCTTTCCAATGAGCTATCATGATATCAATTTGGAGTTCAGGAAGACCTCCACACATTGACTAAAACAGCACTCTGCAATTTGGCAACCTCATTCTGCACATTTTGACCAATCTTGGAAGATTGGACTGTTGATAGGGCAAATGAACTCCAAATTGAAAAATTAAAGATGTTATGGAAAGTAGACTCGACAAGCCTTCCAACGAGCTATCCCACGCCCAATTTGGACGCTGTGAAGGCCTCCAAAAGGTTTCTTCAAAAGGAACTTCACTTAGGGAAAAGGGCGTTGCGCTTAGGGGAAAATTTCTCAGTGCAATTTATAACAGGCGTTGCGCTTAGAGGGTGGCGCTGTGCTCCTGGGTAGTGGCACTGCGCTTAGGCCAGCCAACACCAAAAATGCCCCAAACTTCAAATCTTTGCTAAATTTCCTCCAAATTCGCCTTGTGCAAGTAAGTATCAGTCCTCTCCTTTCCATTTAGTTTGCATGTGTAAAGATTTTCATGGTTTTCCACTCTCTATATAAAACCCTAATTCTCGCTATAAACCCTAGTTATTTGGTTTTCCCCATTACTCAACCTCATAACTAAACCCTTATCCCCATCATTTTTATCATATTCTACCACTCATTTATCACTCCCTAAACCCCCTCCATCTTATGTTTTGCTCATAGTTTCCTACATCCACTCGCACCCCTCCTTACAAGCCATTGCACATACCATTCATCTCATACATTAACAAAATTGTACAAACTATCAGAGTGATTAAACCATGGATAGAGGAAGTGATTTTGAGTATGATGAGGAGGAAAACACAGGCAGTGACACCTTAGCAGCCAGTGCTAGGCAACAGAGAAAACCACACAAGGGAGAAAGATAGACTCAAAATGTTGGCAGAAGCCTCCTTGGCCAACCAAAGCACTTGATGGTGGTGCTCCATGACAAATTTGGGCAAATTTTGAGGAGTTTTTGCATTTTTGAAATTTTGAAATTCTTAACATAGAAAATTTGCCCAGAAGTGCAATGCCACCGGCACTGCAGTTTTTCCTGGGGAATCCATTGGAGAAAAGGTTGGCATTTTTGGATTTAGAATGATGAGGACATGCACCCTAGAAAGTTTTAGAGCAAAACTGGTCCACCAAAAGGTCCAAAAACTACCAAAAAATGACCTTTTTACCTCTTTTTGGACACACAGAAGTAGTCTTGGGAGATTCAAGTTTTGAGGGCGTAAATGACCTCCAATTCAAAAATTCTAGGTGTTCCGGAAACTAGACTTGAAGATTTCCAGTGAACTATCATGAGCTCAATTTGGCTAAGGGGAAGGCATCCAAAATCAGGTGGAAAGAGGCGTTGTGCTTAGGACCAGTGGCGCTGTGCTTAGGGCCATTTTGCTCAGGAAGCCAAACTTCACCTATGAATTTGATTTCTATCTCCTCATGGATAATTTCACTGATGTAATCAATGACATGGCATGTAAATGTAATGGTAAAATAGTGTTAGAGGATAGATTCATTAGTTAGAGGTGGTTTTGAGGCAAATGAATCAGTTTCCCCTCTTTTAGAAGCAAGTTGTTTGACTACCTATATTCCAGTTCTTTGTATGAAAATGGTTGAAACAGCCCCTCTTCTCATGGATTCGACCCCTGAAGGTTAGGATGAGTAGTTTAGATGTCTATATTATGTGTTTTTTTGTCATTTGATGGGGTTGGACTCACTTGGATGCTTTGAGCTTGATTGTACACCATTGTAAGCAGTTTGGCAAGGAAATTAATAGGAATTGTAACTATTTTTATGGGATCCCTATGGTATGGTGTTTTATCATAGTTTCTTCTTTTTTTATCAATTGTTTACATATTTTATGTATGCCATCATCTATTTCACTGCTTCTAATTGAATGATATCAAGATATATAGGTAGAATCCATTGTTTGCAGTGCTCTACCCTGGGAAATAATTTAGTATTCTATGTTTTCTTCTATTTGAGAAGGATCCATGATTGTCACATGCCCTCCTTAGCTTCTCACTGGTCTTAGACACCTCACCTCACTTAATTTCAAGTGTTAAAGCCTATACCTACCTTGCCCCATAGAACACCTTGCATTCTGACCTAATTTCCCAGACCTAAACTACCCAGCTCCATTTGATCTAGCAAACACCAACAAATTCAACCAAAACCTTTTGAGCTACTATACCTAGCCTAAAATCCCTATCTAATCCAGTCACCTTGACTGAGAGCCTAAAGGAGAGAGCCCTCTCCCGACCTTGTAGGTCTAGCTACGAGGTTAAGTGGTTTTTGGTTACCCTATAAGCTTGACTTCTATAACCTGAGGCAAATGTAGGTGATAATAGCATGCATATGGGGGAAAAACTTGGAAGAAGCATACCTTTCTCAGGTTTTGGCCAAATGAGGTGTAGAAAGAGCCCATATAGGGGTTTTTTTATGGTTTGAAGCCATTGGAGACATAATATTTACATTCTGAGCAATTTAAATCCATGTAAACACAAATTTGAGCACTTAATGAAAGAGGCCCATCATTGGAAACTAGACCAAGAGATGTAGCCCAGGAGAGGGGTGAACTTCTTTATCATTTTTGTTGTCCTATGTTTCTGATATGGTTTATTGTCTTTGTTTAATGTTGTTAACTAAGTTTAAAAGCCATAATTTTATGTGTTTTTCAAAGTGATCCATTGCCTACAATACATATAAAAAAAAAATAATAATAATAATAATAAATAAATAAATAAAATAAAATAAAATAAATAAAAATTACTTGCAAGTTTACTATCACCTTCAAGTTTGCATTGCATTATCATTTTGGTATCAGAGCTCAAGGTTATTGTGAAGGTTTGATTTGTTTGCAAGTTTTTTTCTAATGCTTACAAGATTGAGAACTTGTGGAGCCAAGATCTCAAATTGTTTCAAGGAGAACAAACACACCTTAAGCTTCAATAGTCATGGCACATGAAGAAGTTCCTGAAGGGATGTCTGAAAATTAAAGAACTTTCAGAAAATCTTTCTTTGAGATGTATGAAATGGTAAAGGTTCTTTATGAAGAGAGGAATTCAAGGTTGTATGGAGAGAGCTCAAAACCTCCAAAAGGATATGGAGGAAAAGGAGACAAGCCTCCAAAATGGAATGGAGGGAATGGTGAAAAAACACCACCTTCACCTCCATCCTCATCCTCATATTCTCCTACTCCTTCAAGCCTTTCACAAACACCTCCAAATCCTCCAAAGGGATATGGTAAAACTTCTTTGCTAAAGCTTGATATAAAGTTTGAATTTACTATGTACAATGGATAGGTAAATGCCGAGAAATTAGATAATTGGGTTCGTCAGATTGAAGTGTATTGCATGGTACAAAGAATAAAGGATGATGAGACCAAAATCCAGCTTGCTTCTCTTAGATTGGAAGGTGTAGCACTTATTTGGTGGGAGGCCAAAACTCAAGAGGACATGAAGAAACATGGTAAGGTTTTATCCACTTGGAATTATTTTGTTGCTGAAATAATAAGGCACTTTATCCATTAGCATACATGCAAAAGGCTATTATGGATTGGAAAAACTTTAGGAAATCTAAGGGTCAAGGTATGCAAAGCTATACTCAATAATTTAGGAAAAGGGAATTGATTTTGGGTATAGATTTTTCCTCCCAAGATACTCTACTCAAATACATTGGAGGATTACATATTTATTTAAGACACGCTATTCTCAAGGCTAACCCTACAAAAATGGATGAATTTTTTGTACAAGCAACTCATTTAGAAGCAAGAGGGAAAAAATGTTTCTGAAGAAACTAGTGAAAAGTCATTCAAGTCTAGAGAAAAAAGGAAAAGGGAAGTTCAAAGGAAAGGATAAAAAGAATGCTTCAGTCAAGAAAGAGGGAGAAAAAATCCCATGTAAACATTGTTCTAAAGAAGGTCGTGATCAAGACCACTGTTGGAAACTTCATCCTGAGATGAGACCCAAAAAGTTTAATAACAAGGAGAAATAACATATTGTTGCAACTACGCAACAAGATTTAGGATCTGATTCCGCAGATGAAACAAAAATCATAGCCATGGGTTTGAAAGGTAAGGATTCAATTGCAATTACTAGTTCTTCTAGCAAAACAAATGAAACTAAAAATGAAAGAGAAAGAATAGAGTTATTCCATATTAGAGTCATCATAAAACATAACAAGGTAGATACTTTGTTCGATATTGGTTCACAAGAAAAACTCATTTCAGAAAACATTATCAAGAAACTAAATTTAGAAACCATTCCTCATTCTAAACCTTATCCTTTGGGTTGGGTATGTGACAATGTCAAGTTGCAAGTGACAAGAAAATGCATACTTAGATTTGCCATCACTGAAAATTTTTTTGATGAGATAGAACTTGATGTGGTACCACTTGACATTTGTGGGATTGTTTTGGGAAGCCCATATTTATATGACATGAAAGCCATCTTTCATTGCCATGAGAACAAGTATCACTTGTTTAAAGATGGGATTGAGTACATTGTTAGAGCACATAGAAAAATGTTGAATTTATCACTTATGAATGCTTAACAAATGAAAAGGTTTGTAAATGCTAGTCAGAATTTTGCATTGTCGATGATTAAACATAAATATATTGATGAATATGAAGTCTTTCAAGAATGTGATGCAACATTAATCTGATTCAGGTGAAGTTGTTAACACATATGATAAGATGTTCCAGGTATCTAATGTGTTGCCTCCTAAAAGAGGAAAACAACATGAAGTTCATTTGTATCAGGATGATTCAATTTTGAACATTGGTTTGAACAAGATGTCGGTGTTAGAGAATGCGGGAATCAAGAAGCAGATGCAAGAGCTACTTGAAAAAGGGAGCATTACTTCTAATGCATCTTCTTGTGGGTCTCCTAATGTTTTGTCTTTGAGGAAGATGGTGCATGGTGATGGCGTTCACATTTGGTGAAGAGTAGAGCCAAAAACAAGGTTGAACATGATTAGCATCGTGTTAGCCAAAATTTTCAAGTTGGAGATGAATTAAGTCTTTGCATCAACAAAGAAAAACTTTGAGGTGAAAAGAACTTGAAATTGGGTAAGCCTACTTTCATTGAAGACGTAGGAGAGAATGTTTTGATTTCTTTAACAAAAGTTTTTTCTTCTAAATATCTTGAAGAATTGTAGCAAGATCCTATCCTTGATAGAGAAATGGGAACTTCAAGAAGAAGGAATGGGAAAACCCTTCATATGTGTTTTAAAGGTACAAAACTAGGCAAAACAAAATGGATTGAAAAGGGAAGGGTGAGGGAACTGTACCCTCATTTGTTTGTTGACTAAAAATAGTCTTTTTAGAGGTCCAAAAGCTTTTAGTTGGGAGGAGCGATCCATGGGATCAATAAAGTGCTCAAAATTTAAACTGTCCAAAAGTAATGGTGGGATACACGGTAAATCCTAAAGGTGGAGACAGACAAATTCGTCACTATTTAGGTAGAGAGATCTGAAGGAATCCATGTTTGTTTAGGGTCGAGTGATCCCTTAACCGATATATGACGAGATTGGGGTAAATCTTGTAGTGTACGTTTATTGTTTGGGCCTAGGGATCCCTTGGCAGTATATACGGTAAAGCTTGAGGAAGCCATGATTTTTTTTGTTGTGAGTCCGACATTCATGCTTGGAATATGGCACGGGGTTGATTGGCTGAAAGAAATATTTGGTTCAGCTCAATCTATGGTCGGGTGGTACGTGGAATTCCCTAGCTTGGTTGGATTTTTCATATGTTAATAAGAGCTCTTTTTCTATTATGTATTATGTATAAATGTGCTTGTTTTTATGTGATTATAATGGTTGTTCCATCATTATTGATCTAGAGGATCAATAAAGTTCTCAAAATTTAAAGTGTCTAAAAGTGCTTCAAACCTATATCGATACATATATCTCGACGACCTGAATCCAACACAACTTGAATCATTCAAAACTGATATCGTATGCTCCCGATATCACGTTCTGATAAAATTCCCAAACAGATAAAAAAATTGCAGAGGATAGGTTGACTATACATTTCTCGACCAATGGCAGGCTGCCACTTGGCCGCTCTAGATTGGTCAAAAAGAAAAAAACATTCGATTTTTATTGGTTCAAATTATTTTATTATTTTTATATGGATGATTGTGCTTTTTGGCTCCAATGGTTGGAAGCCATGTAGGCCAATGAATGGCTACCACGTGGCCTCTTAGTGGCATTTTAAAATTTGTTTATGAGCTAACAGGCCTCCAGGGGAGTCGAACACAAGACCCCCCACCAAGCAGCGAGAATCCTTACCACTAGAGCACACATTGTTCCTTGTTAACAATGGTTCAAAAACCATATATAAGTTTGGTGTTGCGCGCATATGGGGGACAAACTTGGAAGATGCATAACTCTCTCAGTTTTTGGCCAAATAAGGTGCAAAAAGAGCCCAAATAGGGATTTTTTACAGTTCTGAATCCATTGGAGACATAATATTTACATTATGAGCACTATAAATCTATGTAAACACAAATTTGAGCACTTAATGAAAGAGGTCCATCATTAGAAATTGGACTAGGAGATGTAGCCCAAGAGAGGGGTGGAGTCCTTTATCATTTTTTCTGTTAAGTGTTTCTAATATGGTATATTGTCTCTATTTAATGTTGTTAACTAATTTTAAAAACCATAATTATATGTGTTTTGAAAAGTGATCCATAACCTACAATATATAAAAAAAAAAAACTACTTGCAATTTTACTATCACCTTCAAGTTTGCATTACAGATCAATTATTGATATGTTTATTTTATGTTGGTTATAAGCCTGATTTATAGCATAATTGAGTTATGGATCTCATCATGTTTTGATTATTAAATGAATGAACAATGAATGTATGACCTAATATATGATATTCCAGTTATTATAAAAGGGCATCAGACCTTCTTGATGAATTCCAAATAAGTATGAAGTCTCTATGTTCAGATGTGTTTATATGACTTGTAGATTACATGTTCATGATGTGTTTGACGGAATGTCATTCATGGCTAAGCCTTGTCAGGTCAGATCTTTGTTCAAGTTTTGCATTAGAGGCCTTATTTTCTTGTTATTCTTCATTTCTGGAAGTTTCATGAAGTTTTGGGCAGAGGCGTGAGTCCTGGTCCTCAAAAAGTGGCTCAAAATCTGGGGTCATTAGCACAGAACTACTTGAAAAATGCCATAGACACACATTGGAGGCCTCGTTTTGGTAGAAACTGGAAGGTCACAGATGCATGGAAGGCTTGTCATGGGAGTGACTGGGGTTTTAGTTCAGTAAAAAATCAAGTTCTCTAAGGGGACAAACACCTAGAGGGGTTGGTTGGCTCTTGAAGGTTCTGTATCTCCTAAGGAAGGTCAGTTTTGTTTTGTTTAGTTGATTCCACTTCCTTAACTATACTTGGGGAGTTGAACCATATCATAGTAAATCTTCGTCACATGTTTACCCCAGTTGAATGGTTAACTTGGGTAACTGTGGGAGGAGAGTGTTACACTTCCATGTTATTTCACCACCAAGGTATGGCACAGATGACAGTGTCCAACATGAGGAGGATCAACACCAGTGTCGATGGGAAAAGAATGCATGCCACTGAAAATGCAAGGTTGGAGAAGCCCTTGATGCAAAATAAAGGGTTATTAAATTTGAGAGAGGAAGTAATCCTCAACATTAACACAATGCCACATAAAATGTAACATAGGCTTGTAGCCAACATATCCATACAGACCTTATCACAACAAATTGTCTTCAATTTAACCATCATAAGTTTAATGAAAAGAATTCCTATGATGTCCATTGTTGTGATTTTGGATCAGGTTCTTTATATATCATTTCATTACCTTTGACATTGCATAATGTATTAATCATTCAAGTGAATAATAGGAACTCGGTGTATGTCCATTACATTATATGCACCATTTCAATCCAGAAATGCAAAAGCATGTTCATTATGTTTACATGTGCCACTTCAATCCAGAATGCAACATAGATTCATTATCATTTAAACAACACAAGAGTACTTATCTTGTAATTTTTAGGGCAACTAATTTTGGAATAAGGACTCTCTCAACTTTATGATTTGGAAAGAGTGAAGAAACTGACTCAAACTGAGGGTCATGTTAATTTTAGATAACAATGGTATGTTTTATGCTTGCAATAATTACTTTAATGTCCTTTTATTAGCCCAATGACAATTTCCACTTAATTATCAATAGAAATCACATTAACCATTAATCACATTGACAGTAATTGTAGATAAAACATAAATAATAAATGCAGAAGACAAGCCAAGACAAGAGAACACCAATATTGGCGAATGCAAGGAAAAAAAAACCCAGATGGGGAAAACCCTTAGATAAATTCTTCTTATTATTATATGAAATGTCCAACAGAGAGAGGGAGAGTACAATAAAGTCAAAATTGACTTGCCAATAGATGATCAAAATGATTGTCCAAAATAGCCTAGTTAAATTTGCAATACTACCCTCAGTCAACAGTAGTCAAATCGACTCTAACCGGAAAGTCAACAACAATCAAATTCTGGTCAAACTTCTCCAAAAGAGCTTGGTCAAAGGAGAGAGGAACTTGACCTCTCTATTTGGTCAAAGTTAGCCCAAAATAGTCATCCAAACAATAGTCAAACTCGGTCTACCTAAAGTCAACCTTGCGGTTAGTGCAAGTCAAAGTGCTCCTTTTGCCTTGATTTATATGCCCAAAAACTCGACCTACTCAAATAGAAATTCTCCCAGAAAAATTGAAGTCAAAAAATGCCCAAAAAGTCAAATTCAACACTAGAAAAATTCCTACAACAAATCTAAAACTCAGCCTCCTGAAATTCATCCTCCTTCTGCCACATGTGTGAAAAAGAACAACTACCTAATAGGTGTACGAACCAATCAGATGAGGAGAGAGAAGGGTGTGTGAGTTGATGAGGTGAAAAATGAGGTTTGAGGTCATCCTTATTTATGCAAGTACTTGAGGGTCAAAAGACATGTTTCATGGGCTTCATGAGCCTACATGATGGCATGACCAACCTTGACTGATTACACATGTGTGGGCTTCACTTCAAAAACATATTTCTCCTTGTCCAAAGTTAGTGATCTTTAGGTCAATTTTGGTCCTCTCGAAAAGAGGAATTCAATGCAATAATTATCTTCATCAAATGAGCTATCCAAAGTGGAATTTGGCCCTAGTTTCGAAATTTAATATGCTAGCACTATGGAAAACAACCAAGGGAAACATGAATGTAAAACAAGCAAGTTATCAGACCAATGAGGAGAAAAGAAGATGAATTCCCAATTTCACCACATTGAAACATAAGCAATTCTCATGCAAACTCGGAACCCTGTAGTCATCATATTACCGTAAGGAAAAATACTCATGCTAAACATTGTTGTAATAGTCAATATTATTTACATGTTATTACAACACCTTGTCACCCTTGCAAATAATAATAATATAGACATGCCTCCTGCAATAATAACATCATCTAAACTAGGAATACAAACATATTTTATTGTGAATATCAATCATAAGAGAACTTATCTTAAGAAATGCAGGAATGTTCCAACTTAGAGTGGGACTTTAAATCTCCACCCAATTTTAGACAAGCTACAACCACTATTACTTGTAGTTGTCACCCCCGGGCCAAATTCCAAAGCTTGAGGTGGAGTGCTTTCAAAGGGAAACCTTCAACAAATAAATAGTTGAACTAGAGCACCACCTGACCACCTCACCTTCATCTTCAAGTAAAACCATTGTTCTTTTTAATGTTTATGCCCAATAAGTTTTGACAAGGCCTCTAGTTAGTTTATTGCTCTCCTTAGAGCTCAACAATGTAGCTCCAATCCTGTTTTCTTTGCCTCTGATCTAACCTCTATGTGCCAAGAGGTTCCTCTCCTCTACATGTTCTACTTCTTTCTCTTTTGATCTCCCCTCTCCCGCACATCTATCCATCCTTGAATGATTTTTCTCCCCTGTTTCCCACAATTTCATAGTAGCCTCCTCGTGGACAGTGCAACCCATGTTGCCTTCATTTTTTGTCCTGCTCTTGCTTGTTATGGGAGCCAAAGGACACCTGCCTCTATGCTATCTCTTTTAGTTTATTGATGACACAATCAACCCCATTTAAAACCACTCATCCAATTACGGATTGATATTTAAAACAATAATTCCCTCAAGCAATCTCCCACCTCAAGCAATGGAATTTGTGTCCCTCTCACAACCTTTTAATTTATACCACCAGATATCCATCTTAAATACGAATCTAAAACGATTCGAGAGAGATCTAATTTGTTCAGGTGCAACAGACATTATTTAAGTGTTTTGTATAGTTATTTAATTTTTTTCTATTTTTAGATTTTTTAAATTTTTTATTTTGGCCAACATAGCAAAATTTCAACTTTGATGACAAACGAACATCTTCTTTAGACATCATACTAGGTTATAGAATGACAAACATCTTCTTTCGACATCATCTTCTTTAGACATCATAAATTTATTTGAAATCAATAAGGATTGGTTGGAATCACAAGTGTGAATTGTGAACTATGCACAATCTTAAAAGCCTAAGAAAAAATCATTTTTTTACTCATTGCCTGTGATCTACAACAAAAAGAGTTCATTGATGCTAGCATTCCATGGAGGGAAAAGGTTCTTATTTCTTAATTAAGAACCAACTCGCATCAACTTCGGTGTGAAACAAGAGGGTGAAAAAAGTCTAAAGAAGTTGGGGAAGAACGGGTGTGTACATTCTGCACGTCTGGGCAGTGGAATGGGAAAAACATTTCATTTTGGAATGTGATGCCTTCAAAGACATCAGAGAAAGTTATGGGAATATGCTAGCATCGGTTTCTTGGAATTGCCTTTTCAGCAAGGGGATTTTTAGAAGGTTGGGCCAGCTCATCATCAATTTGAACAAGAAAAAGATTAAATTGCAAAAAACGAAAAACAAGAAACTAATAATCCCATAAACTATTTTTAGTCTCGTAACTGTTTAAATGTCATTTCATATAAAATCTATAGCTAACTCCTCATACTTACTCAAAAAAATCCCTCAGAGACCTTCGCTAACCTCCAATAACTATAACAGACTCCTTACCTATAACACAGAGCTAACTAGAAAGTATAAGAATTTGAAGTATTATTTAATAGGTGCAGGAAGAAAAAGTATTGTTTAATAACATCTTATTGTTGTTTACAAAGAGTACGTTGGTGGTCCTAAGTGAGCCTTTCCATTTATAGGTTCGGGTGTTATTGTGTTCTTACTAGCTTATTCCAAGATAGATTGGATTGCGTTTCGAGTAGATAGCTTTATGAAGGCAAGTGAATTGATAGGTATTGGTGGATGTGTATGGGAAATAAGTGTGAATTGTGAATTATGTACAATTTTAGAGTTGTAATGTGTTTAAGGGAATTGATTTTTTTTTATGTATTTAAAATTTTGATTTTAATTAATAAAAAGTTATGATATGATTAAGATTTGTTTGATTGAATTTAGTAAAAAAAATTACAAAACTAAAATAGTTAATTAATATCTCTTTTTAGTTATATTTTGTAGTAAATTTTGTTTAAAATGTGGCATGAATTTATTGGAATCACAAGTTTGAGTTGTGTTGGAATCAGCTGGAATCACAAGTGTGAATTGTGAACTATGCACAATCCTAGAGCCCTAGGTTTTTTCAGGGTGTTGAATCACTTTACGCATTCAAAAACTAGATTTTAATCAACAAAAAAGCATGATATGACTAAAATTTGTTTGACCGAATTCAATAAAAAACTCCAAAACTTACAACAGTTAAACACCACCTTTTTTTAGTTATATTTTTTTGTAAATTTTGTTTAATATGACGCTAATTTATTGGAATCACAAGATTGAGTTGTGTTGGAATCACAAGTGTGAATTGTGTACTATGCACAATCCTAGAGCCCTAAAGTTTTTGAGCGCCTTGAATCTCTTTACGCATTCAAAAACCGGATATTAATCAACAAAAAAATTATGATATGACAGAAATACCAGATTTTAATCAACAAAAAAATATGATATTATGATATGACATAAATTTGTTTGACTAGATTTAGTAAAAAAAACTCCAAAACCTAGAATAGTTAAACAACATCAATATTTTAGTTATATTTTTTATTTTATTTTTTTGTTTATCACAAGCTTGAGTTGTGTTGGAATGACAGAAATTTTCCAAAATCTAGAATAGTTAAACAACATTAGTTTTTTAGTTATATATTTTTAGTAAATTTTGTTTAATATATGGCATGAAATTATAGAATCAACCTAGATCCTTCTTAACCTGGATCTAAGAGGGGTCCAACCTCTCAAGGTGCAAACCTTTTCTTTGAGTGCAAAACTTGTTTGCACCTCAAGAGATTTGATTCCTCTTGGTGCTTGATAGATCCGAGTTAAGATGGATATAAGTTTGCTATATAATATTATATAATATCTATATTTGTATCTATGTATCTCATTCTTATTCTCTCTCTATTTCACCCCGCAAACATGCACTCTCTCTCTCTCTTATTCTTCTCTCCCCTTTCTCTCCCAATCCTTTGTCTCTCCCCCCCCCCCCATTCTCTCTCTCTCTCTCTTCCCCAACTCTATCACTATCTCCCTCCCTCTCCCCTTCTCTCTCTCCCCTCCATCTCTATGCCTCCCCCTCTCTCTCTTTCCCTTCTCTCCCTATCTCTCTCCCCTTCTCTTGTCTCTCTTCCCTCCTCTCCTCTCTCCCTCACTCTCTCTCCATCTCTCCCTTGTCACTCCCTCTCCCTCTCTCCACCTCTATCTCTCTATGTCTTTGTTCTTTCCTTCCTCTCTCTCCCCCTCCAACTCCATCTCGCTCTCTCTTCATTCCTCTTTCTCCCACCTCTCTCTCTCTCTCTCTCTCTCTCTCTCTCTCTCTCCAACTTTGTCACTATCTCCCTCCCTGTCTTCCCTTCACTTTGTTTGTTGTCATCACTTGGATCCTTAGTTAAAATGGATCTTTGTTGGTTCTTGCCAATACTATTTGTATTAATATAAAATTCACATCTTTAAATATACCATTATTCTCATTTTCATTTCTATGGGAATATTTTTAGTAGTCGCGAGGATAGAGGGTTTAGATATATCTCAAATTAATTATAACATTTTTTCTTTTAGCTTCAATTAAAAAATATTATAAAATTAAATTAAAATAAAATATTTTATTGTGAAATAAGTTATGGTTTTTGGGCATGTGGTATTATTAAGCGATGGTATTGGCCCATGGTATTATAACAGAGCCTATTTACAAGTTAATAATATCCATGGTAAAGTGGGGCTGAATATCCATGGTTAAGAATCATATCGTTGTAAAATATTTTGATTGTAAAATAAGTTATCATTTTTTGGCATTTGGTATTGATAAGTCATGGTATTAGCCCATGCTATTGTAACAAAGCCTATTCACAAGTTCATACTATCAATGGAAAAGTAGGGTGGATATCAATGATTAAGAATCTTGTTATATTGTTATAAATTATTTTAATTGTGAAATAAGTTATGTTTCTTGGACATGTGGTATTGATAAGCCATGGTATTGGCCCATGGTATTGTAACAAAGTCTATTTACAAGTTAATAATATCCATGGTAAAGTGAGGATGAATATCCATGGTTAAGAATTTTTTTGTATTGTTATAAAATATTTAGATTGTGAAATAAGTTATGTTTTTCGGGCATGTGGTTTTGACAAACCATGGTATTGGCCCATGGTAATGTAATAAGTCTATTTTTTAGAATTTAATAATATCCACCATAAAGTGGGGGTGAATATCCATGGTCAAGAATCTTGTCATATCGTTATAAAATATTTTGGTTGTGAAATAAGTTATGGTTTTTGGGTATACGGTATTGATAAGCCATGGTATTGGGCTATGGTATTTGTAACAAAGCACAAGTTAATAACAAAATCAAAAGATAACAAATTGAATTTTATTATTTTTATTACTTTAACTTTTATTATTAATTGACCCAACATTTAAATGTTTGCACTCATACCTCATCACTTTTAACCTTTTTTTTTTTCTTTTTGTCTTTTTTTTAATTAACTTGACATTTAAAATTGTTTACATACTTATACACCTACAAATCAACTCTATACTGGGTTGTAGAGTGTCTTTCAGTACAATCACAAGTTTGGGTTGTGTTGGGATCACCAGTGTGAATTGTGAACTATGCACGATCCTAGAGCCCTAGGGTTTTTCAGGGAGTTGAATCTTTTATACATTCAAAAACCAGATTTTAATCAACAAAAGATAATGACATGACTAAAATTTGTTTGACCGGATGCACTTAAAAATCTCCACAATGTAGAATAGTTAAACAACACAATTTTTTTAGTTATATTTTTTAGTAAATTTTGTTTAAAATATGGCCCAAATTTATTCGAATCACACATTTGAGTTGTAAAGTGGTCGAGTTGTTTTTCAAAGACTTAGTCTAACTAATAGACAAATGGCAATACCATTTTGGGTGAGATTGTGATTTTTATTGTTTAAAATGCATTTTTCATTGCATAACTAGATTCAACGACCTAAAAAATTTCAAAACACTTAAACTTTACAAATTAACTAACTTAAACATATAATTATTTTAACAAAATTAACTTAAAACAATATTAAAAAATATTTGTTTATTATATTAATTAACATTTTTTTTCAAACATTAAATCTTTATTTATTATAAAATACATCTTAAATAATAATTAAACTATACTGTATCATTTTAATCCAATTTATTACCTCACACATATATTATATATTATAGTGTCATGCTGATTAACAACACCTAAACTAAACTAAGATGGATAGACCAGTATTAAAACTGTATTGAGATATATTCTTGTCTGAGTTGAGTATAGTTTGAAGAAAATTTAAAAATGGATTTGATGAGTTGAATAATACAAAGAGTAAGCATGGTTTTTGTTAAGTACAAATATTTATAAATTTATGTTATTGTAATTTAAAGCTTATTAAAATAAAATAGTTAAAATATTGATGTTTAAAAATGTAAATATATATATATATGTATATTATTGGGTGAATGTTTATGATGTAATTTTATGGTCATAAATCACATAGTAAAGTTAAATTTCAATATCATACATTTACAATATTATGTTCTTATGGGATTATAATTTGTTTTTGATGTTACCTTAATATAAAATGAATTTTTTCGATGATAATTATATAGGAGAAAATAATGTTAACGGTTTCGAATTAATTAGTGTGATTCATCTTCACGATAAGATGAAAATGATTTTAGTATCAAATTAAATAGATGTAGAGATATATTTACTAGCGGTTAGAATGTAACGACTAGTTTTGACTAAAGAATTAATATTTATAATAATTATATTTTTTAATATTTATATTAAATATATTTAAAAAAAAAAAAAAAAAAAAAAAAAAAAAAAAAAAAAAAAAAAAAAAAAAAAAAAGAAGTTGATAAATACATTAGAAATAATGAATAAAATAAAAATTATTTATTATTAATATATTGTTTTAATTAAAAAAATCTAAAATTAAAATAATGAAAGGCCAAATAAAACTTAAATAATAATGAATAATAATAAGAAAAAAAACAAACTTTAAAAATTTAAATATAATTAACTAAAAATAATGAGTGACATTAATTTTTATTATTAAATAATATTATTAATAAAAAAATAACAAACCAAATTAGTTTTTATTATTGTTTATAATATTATTAAATCATAATGAAGGTTTTCTAGGAAGTAATTTGAATTTAAAAAAACGGTCACAATTAATTGATCATTAAAAATAAATAAATAAAAACAACTTATGAAAGACAAAGCACGGATTAATACTCAACCATCATCTCTATTCACATTGATAGGTTTCTTTTCAATTTTCAAGGCCTCCTAAATTTAAGGCAAGAAAATGATCAATCCTTGCAATAACCCTAGCCTCTTCCATGCATGTGTGATGATTTGTCTTCAACCATCATCTCTTTTCACATTGATAGGTCTCTTTTCAATTTCCAAGGCCTCCTAAATTTATGGCATGAAAATGATCAATTATTGCAATAACCCTAGCCTCTTCCATGCATATGTGATGATTTGTCTTTTTCGCATGAGGAGGGAGACCTTACATGCTTTATGTTTGTTGTGTGCTCATAAATCCTCTGATTTATTAATCCGTTGTTTCACCAATGTACGGAGTCTCACAAGAGCATGAGATGATGTGAACATCTTCCCCCTCTCTAAAATTCACAAAATCCTTAACTAATCTAAGAGAGCTTCAAATAGTGTTTAAAGACCTAAATATCGAAAAAACCTTATATTTTTCAAAATCCTTAAAATCTTATCTATAATAGCTTGCATAAAAAAAATACACTTAAAAATCAATCCTTAAAATCTAAAACTTAAAATCTTTTTTAATTTTAGAAATTTTTTACCTTAAAAAAGACTCTAAGACGCTCGTACTTTTTCCAACTTAAAAAGGCTCTAAGACACTCATGTTGAATCACATGTGTATCACATATAAAGTTAGTTGTTAGACTTCCGTACTATAATAGATGTCAAATACAAAGTACTATTTTGAAGGGCATTAAAAAATAAAATTTGAATAAACGTATTTCACACGTTATTCCAAATAAATTGTTAATGTATTCATGAGAATGATTAAAAAAAACAAAAACTCAACTCCAAGTCTTGATAACTCCAAGTAGCCATAATAGAGACAAAATAAATGACTTCAATGACGATATTTAGAGAATATGATAAAAATGAACGTAACATGGTACATGATTCCAAATGAAAAGTTTGAAAAAAAAAAAAACTTAAAAAGGTAACGTGTGCAATAAGGGTATTTGGACAAAATAACTTACTTTAAGTTAGAGTATGTAAATATCAAGTTGGTGTATGAGACCTCTTTGTTTGTGGGACAAGAGACCTACCTCCACACAGTGATTTAATTGCTAAGTATATGAAGGCATATATATAGCATCCACAGCCAAACACATGTATTATGTAATATTTGTTAATGATTTTTCTTGTAAGCGTTGGATTTTCTTCATGCATAACAAAGATTAGACGTTCACTATATTTTGTGAATTTAAATCACTTGTCGAGAAATATATTGGCAGGAAAGTTAAAGATCTCAGAAGCGATAACGATGGAGAATATGTGTCCAATGAATGAATTCAAGAACTTATGTGCATCAAAAGGCATTCAGCATGAGTTAATAACACCTCATAACCCGCAACATAACGGGGTGGCTGAAGGGAAGAACAAAACTATTGTGGAAGCTGCACGAACAATGTTACATGATCAAGGCCTACCATTCCACTTATGGGTTGAAGCATGCACACAAATATTTATTTGTAGAATAGAATCCCTCATCAAATTCTTAGGATGAGTACACTGAAAGAATCTTTTTTAGGTAAGAAACCAAATGTGGCACACTTCAGGATCTTTGGTGCATCAGTCTACTGTCATGTTACTAAGGATGCATGGAAAAAGCTAAAGCTAACAACTGAGTTGGCATATTTGTGGGGTACACTGATACACCTCACAACTATCAAGTGTACCTGCCATCTAACAGGATGACATTGGTTCGTAGAGATGTGAAGTTCGATGAAGAGAAGGCCATGAGATGTTCCCTTGCGAGGGAGCTTCAATTACATGTAGATGAGGAGATTTTAGCTCCAAAGGAAGAACCTTGGGATGATGTGGAGCAGCCACATGCAGAGGAGCAGAAAAGTGGAAGCACCCACTGATGCAGAGACTTCCATATATGGAAGGAAGCACACTAGCGAGGTTGACAAATTTATGCATGATTCTAGAGAGAATGTGGTAGCACCCACATCACAAGGCAAGCAAAGGAAGTCACCAAATTGGTACACTAGATACATGTCTCTAATGAGTAAAAGTGTAGAGTTTGAGCCATCCTCATTCGAGGAAGCACTGTAGCAACCAGTATGGGTTGATGCCATGGTTGAGGAGGATGACTCCATTATCATAAACATTGTTTGGGAAGTGGTCCCAAGACCAACAAACAAATCAGTGGTGAGTTCCAGATGGCTTTACAAGGTAAAGAAAGCATCAGATGGGAGTGTGGAGAAACACAAGGCCAGATTTGTGGCCAAAGGGTTCTCTTAGGTGGAGGGAATCGATTACAAGAAGACCTTTATTCCAGTACCAAGGTAATATTTAATCAGATCTATTCTAGCATTGTCAACACAAATGGGATGGAAGATACATTAGATGGATGCGAAGACAACATTCCTCAATGATATGATTGAGGAAGAGGTATATATTGAGCAACCTGAAGGATTTGAGACCTTCAACAAAGAGTCACATGTGCATAGACTCAAGTGAGTAATGTATGGACTAAAACAAGCACCCCGTGCTTGGTACACCAAAATTGACAGTTATTCCACCGGGTTGGGATTCACCAAAAGTGAAGTAGAAGAGAACCTTTACTATATTGTGGTTGAAGGTAAATTGTTGATTATAGTATTATATGTTGATGATTTCATTCTAACAAGTGATGATAAGCTAATAAAATATTGCGAATAGGATCTTACAAGAGAATTCAAGATGAAGGACCTCGGGCTCATGCATTACTTTCTTGGTATGGACGTATGGCAAGGAGATGAGGAATCTCTCAGGGAAAGTATGCCAACGAGACACTGAAGAAGTTCCACATGGAGAGTAGAAAACCCATGGAGACTCCTCTAACCAGCTTAGTCAAGCCATGGTTAAGCCAACCAAACTTTATTGCAAGGCATATAAACATGTGTTGAGATACCTTAGAGGCACCACTCAATTTGCTCTTTGGTACAAACAGACAGAGGGAATGAAGCTTCAAAGCTTCACAAATTTAGATTGGGCAGGGAGTCCATCTAACAGGAAGAGCACATTAGGGGGAATCTTTAGTATTGGTTCAATAGCAATTTCTTGGTACAACGGGAAGCAGATATTAGTTGCACTCAATTCAACAGAAGCGGAGTACATGGCTGCTAGTTAAGAAGCTTGTGAGGATATCTGGATGAGGAAGATCCTTGTTGGGTTACTTGGTCAACAGATGGATCCTACAGTGATTTATTGTGACAATCAAAGTTGTATCAAACTCTCTAAGAATCCAATATTTCATGATCGGTCCAAGCATATCGACATCTGGTATCACCCTCTATGAGATTATGTGTAGTGGAGAATCATGTTGCTGGAGTATATTCCTACAGAGGAGTAGGATGCAGATATTTTGAGAAAGGCATTATCAAGATGCAAATTCAAGTTTCATGGAGGCAAGATCGAGGTAGAAGATAATCCCTTTCTTGTTGAGAGGGGGTGTTGAAAATGTAACAAGAAAATCCTAATTTAATTTTGTCCTTGAATTAAATTAGGAATTAAATTGTAATTCCACATCTCATGACAACTTGTAATAGTTAACTAAGTTAATTTGACTTAGTTGACTCAGTTATGTTGAGTTGAGGGTCTCACTAGAGTCATGTAGAGTGTATCCTACTTTATAGGATCCTTGGTTGAGTTTATTTTGATTTGTAATTATTTAATTCAGTCTAACTGAGTTAAATTCAGTTAAACTAGTTTCAACTAATGGAGGAATTACTGAGAGATCTAGTAGTGGGGTGTAACCTTCAATAGTGGGGTGTAACCATCAGTGATCAACCAGTAAATTGAATATTCACTCATAATTAACTCATGCATGTCAAATCAGAGAAAGACCCAATTGAGATTGGAGTTCAGGGGTAGTGTACTATCAGTTGTATAATCATTCAAATTGTAGAGGTGGTGCATGCAATCAGAGGTAGGCATATGAGGATTCTGCAATTCATATTTGTGGAATTTCCCAATTAAATTTGACTAATTCCCAAGGAAATTGCGCAAGGAAATAGGAGCTTGGAAGGCACCAGAATTGGCTAAGTTTTGGCTTGAGCTAGTCTGGGAAGCAGTGAGATAGATAGAGATAGTGCAGAGGTTGCTTGAGCTTGAGCAAAGCATTTTAATCTTCTCATATTTTCTAATTAATGCAATATACAGATAGCAGGGGTTTTAAACTGTAGCTTTCCCCTGAAAATTATTATGTTATGTGTGATTGAATTCTTCTCTTTATGCATTGTGATTTAATTGATCGTTTATTGTTTCTGCTTATGAGTAGAATAGATTCAAGTCAATTGCTTTAGCATATTACAATCTATAGTTTGAATCTACAGGGAATCTCTACAGATTGACTTTTAAAAAATCATAATGATCAAATTAATCATTACTCTACTTGATCCATGTGGATATTGGTGGCCACCCGCCTATTCCACCTAGACCTCCAGTCAGTTTCATCAATTTCTTTGATCATAGTAACATTTACTATTTTTATCAATTTTCCGGGTCCCAAACTTCCAGAGCTATTTTGACCCCCTAAAAGATGTTTTTTTAGGTCTGCAATAGGGCTATGTCAATCGTAAATCCTGTAGTAGTTGGAGATATCTTTCCAACGAGGTATCGTACGCGCCAAACAGAGATCATATGACCAAGTTACGACCCTGGGAAGTTTGTTGCCCAAGTAACCCCAACGAGGCCCACAAACTTTTGTTGTTCCATCCCCTGCGATTAGGGTTTTGGTTGTTTAGGGTTTCCCTTTGTTGTTCAATAATAAAAAATCCCTTGAGCCTCATTGTAACATAGTTCGGAGGCATGCAAATGCCACATCTATTATCAGAGGTAAGTTACCATCGCTCGAGCTAGTTTATTTCCATTCTTCTTGTAAGCATCTTTCAATTCTTTGATATTAATGAAATGAAGATTTATTTATGTTGCATCTTTGTGTTTATGTTTATATATGTATCATGTTGTGTTCCTGCATAAGTTTGGATGAGTGGTATCAGAGTGGTCTACTCTTTCTTTATTTTTCTTCGCATGTCCCCAACGAGGTCAGGGTATAAGTGTAGAAATTCTCACTATAGATTAACCTGATTATGCAATAGACTAAAGCAAAATGCTTAATCTACTTCTACAATCAAACTTGCAGAAGCTGAATCAATTTGAGCAAGATCAAACAAAACACGTATAATAGAGAAGAAGAATCAATACACATGAAACACAAAAGAATACTCTGGGGAAAGCCTCAGCTAAAAGCCCCACTATCTATATTATCATACAAGTGGAAATATCGCAGGATTACGCAAAGATTTAGCTCTCACAGCTATCTAGCTCTCAGTACAATCCCTCTCACTGCTTATAGACAGACTAGACAACTCATATGCCTTCTCCTCTACCCTCCGAGCCTCCTATTTCCTTGCTTTTTTTTCCCTGGGTGCTCCAAATGTAACCTTGCGTGACGCTGATCTCACACACTGCGCCAACACATTGTAAAATTGCGCAAATATCAAGGAATGAATTCCTTTTGTATGCAAGAAATTTTCTTATAGGAAAATTCTTGCAACTAATAGTACATTGTCCCTGCCTTTAATCTCAACTCGGCCTTTGTTTAAACTAACATGCATGAGTTATTTATGAGAGAATATTCAATTATCTAGAGTACACTAGTTTCATGCATGCATGCATTAACTCATTCAACTCACAATTAGTTCCTCAAACTGTTTGGAACTAATTTAACTGAACTTAAATTAGTTAACTAAGCTAACTAATTACAACTCAAATACAACTCATCCTTATCTCCTTAATTAAGGGATAACTTCCTCAATCAAAGGGATAACTGTTGCATGACTTCATAAAGACTTCATGTTTGAATTTCTCCAACTAATTAACTCAAGATGAATTAATTAATTATTTTTCAAACAGCTAGTGTGACTAAATTTGAATTTGAATTCTCAATTTTGATTCAAGGACAAATTAAAATTGGAATATTCTTGTTGCCACATTTCAACACTCCCTCTCAATAAGAAAGGGATTATATGCCACCCCGATCTTGTCTCTATGGAACTCAAATTTACACTTTGACAATGCCTTATTCAAAATGTCAGCATCTTGCTCCTCGGTCGAAATATACTGCAACAACATGAGCCTCCTCGCCACACTGTCTCTGAGATGATGATATCGAATTTCGATGTGCTTGGACCTGTCATGAAAAACTAGATTCTCAGAGAGTTTGATACAAGTCTGATTATCACAATAGATCATATTTTGATCCATCCTCTAATCAAATAAACCAACTAGAATTTTCCGCATCCAAATGGCCTCACATGCTGCTTGACTTGCAGCCATGTATTCAGCCTCTGCTAAGTTGAGTGCAACTGACCTTTGTTTCCTGTTGTACCAAGAAATTGCAGTTGACCCAAGGTTGAAAATTCTTCCTAATATGCTCTTTCGATCTGATGGAATCCCTGCCCAATCTTCATCTGTGAAGCCCTGTAGCTTCACTCCCTCTATCAGTCTGTACCATAATCCATACTGAGATGTGCCTCTGAGGTATCTCAAAACTTGCTTAGCTGTCTTCCAAAACATCTTGGCAAGCTGAACCATAGCTTGACTCAACTTATTCAAATTTGGTCGTGTGTTCACTAAATACATCAGTGAACCCACAAGCTGCCGATACGCAGTAGCCTCTACTACTTCTCTTGAAGTAGCATCCTCCTTCCTCTCGTTACCTACTAGAGGAGTCTTCATGGGCTTGCACTTCTCCATGTGGAATCTCCTGAGTATCTCATTGGCATACTTGCCTTGAGACACAAACAACTCCCCATCCTTTT
>APFE031529373.1:128342-143381 GCA_000404065.3 Pinus taeda | reverse complement strand
AAAGGAAGATGGCTCGGTCTCAACACATTCCCCAACAAGGGCCATGTATCTAGTGTACCTATCAGGTGACCTCCTTTGTCTGCGCTGAGAAGATGGTTCTCCCACATTCTCTCTCGCATCTAATAACAATCTATCCGCTTCTCTTGTGCACTTCTATCCCTCTCTAGAAGACTCTACTTGAGTGGATGTCTCCACTCCTGGAACCTTTGCATGCGGCTGCTCCACATCAGTATGAGGCTCCTCCTCCTTAGGAACCAAAATTTCCTCCACAGCCTATAGTTGGAGATCCCTCTCAAGGGAAAATGACATGGCCTTCTACTCATCAAACTTGAGATCTTCGTGAACCACTGTCCTCCGACTGGTAGGCAAGTACACCTAATAGCTGTGGGGTGTATCAGTGTACCCCAAAAGTATCCCCAACTCAGTTGTCAGCTCAAGTTTCTTTTGGGCATCCTTGGTCACATGGAAATATACCAATTAGCTAAATATCCTGAAGTGACCCACATCTGGTCTCTTCCCAGAGAAAGCTTCCTCTAGTGTCTTCATCCCAAGAATGCGATGCGGGGTTCTATTTTGCAAATAGATCGTTGAGTTGCATGTTTCAACCCACAAATGAAGTGGTAGGCCCTGGTCATGCAGCATCACTCGAGCTACCCCCACAATCATTTTGTTCTTCCTCTCGACCACCCCATTCTGCTGTGGGTTATGAGGTCTCGTCAATTCCCATTTAATTCCTTCCGTTGTACAGAAGTCCTTAAAATCTTGAGAGACATACTCTCCACCATTGTTGATTCTCAAGGCCCTGATCTTTTTCCCTGATTCTTTCTCAACCAAAGCTTTGAACTCACAAAACTTTGAGAAGGTTTGATCCTTTTTTTGCATGAAATAGATCCAGCATTTATGAGAAAAATCATCAATGACAATCACATAATACCTTTGTTTCGTGGTGGAGGCTATCGAGAATGTTCCACACACATTTGTATGAACTCGCTTCAAGATTGCTTCAACTTGACTGTCTCGATTATGAAAGGAAGACTTTGTGTACTTTCCCAAGGTACAACCTTTGCATGTGTCCACTTGCTCAAGTTTACCTTTGGGAAGTCGGTAGAGATCTGCTGTGTTATCTTCAAGGCCCCATGATGCAAGTGGCCCAACTGCCTATGACATAAGTCACCAATGTCTTGGCTTTGCACCAATTCTTATTTTGAACTCAATGCAGCACAGTCATCTACCTCTAGCTTGTAAAGATTCCTCACTCAAATCCCGATCATCTTGGTCTGAACCATGGCTATGTGTCTCAGGAACACCTTTCCTTTACTGAAGACAACATCATAGCCTTTGTCTTCCAACATTGCGACTAATACCAAGTTCTTCTTCAGTCCAGGGACATACTTTACATTAGTCAGGTTGAGAGGAGCTCCATGCTCCCTCTAAAAAACAACCGTGCCTTCACCTGAAACACAGTACTTTCCATCATCACCCATCTCTATGCACATCTTGAGGTCTTTCTCCTCCAAGGTACTAAATAAACTCTTATCGTTGGTCATGTGGAATGAGGCTCCACTGTCCAAGTACCAAACATAACCCACCATCGATGAAACCATGCATGTGATGAGGGTAAAATCCAATTCGAACTGAGAGGCCAGTGCCTCACCTTCTGATCCTTTCGAGGATCCCTTCTTGGATTTCTTCAATGGACAATTAGTTGCATAATGGCCCACCTCATGACAATTAAAGCATCTCACTTCAGATTTGTCAATCTTATTCCCTCCATGAGAAGAACTTGATTTGGAATGGGAAGCCTTCCCTTTCCCTTTCCTTGCCTTACTTGCTAAGGCTAGATTTTCTTCATCGTCATACTTAGATGAAGAACCATCTCTGGTGCTCCTCCTGATCTCCTCCTGCATCGAATCCGACCATAGTCGTTCCCAATCCAACAGTTTCTCTCTTCCATTCACAGGGTCCTGGTAGCTATGCCAGCTCTTAGGAAGACCGAGGAGAGCAAGACGCCATATCATCATTAGTTGTCGTTATTCCCACACTACCAAGCTCATCTCTGCAAGTGGTGAGCTTGTTCAAATATGTAGAAATAGTGTCACCCTTTTCACACTTGATTTTTCGACGCTTATCCTTGAGCGCCAGTTTCCTGTGGTCGCTACTGTTCTAATATAGGTCCTTAAATGTCTTCCACATTGAAAATGGAGTCTCCTTCCCATGGAGACTTGAGATAATATGGTCTCAAACTCCCTCTAGAAGAATCCTCCTTGCCTTCGCCACACACTTCTTCCATTCAGCCAATTCTTGTGCATTAGCTGCAACTGGCTTGGGGATTTCTTGATCAATGAAATACTTCAAACCATTGTCTTCTAATACCACTTCCATGCGATCCTTCCATGCTATGTAATTCGAGCTTCCATCCAATGCATACTTGAGTCTCAAGCCATTGAACGCCATTGGTGAACTTTAAGGTGTGATAAGAATTCGATTTTGTACTTGCAATCAAGAATTTCAAACTTCGAATTTCCCTTCTCAGTATATTGTTCACAGTTTTGATCACCTTTGCTTTGATACCATGTGTAAATTCTCACTATAGATTAACCTGATTATGTAATAGACTAAAGCAAAATACTTAATCTACTTCTATGGTCAAACTTGTGGAAGCTGAACCAATTTGAGCAAGATCAAACAGAACACATATAACAGAGAAGAAGTAAAAACACACATGAAACACAAAAGAATACTCTAGGGAAAGCCTCATCTAAAAACCCTGCTATCTGTATTATCATACAAGTGGAAATATCTAAGGATTACACAAAGCTTTAGCTCTCACAGCTATCCAACTCTCAATATAATCCCTCTCATTTCTCATAGACAGACTAGAAAACTCATATGCCTTCTCCTCTGCCCTCCAAGCCTGCTATTTCCTTGCACTATTTTCCCAGGGTGCTCTAGTTGTAACCTTGTGTGACACTGATCTCACACACTGCTCCAACACACTATAAAACTGCACAAATCTCAAGGAATGAATTCCTTCTGCATGCAAGAAATTTTCTTATAGAAAAATTCTTACAACTGATAGAACACTATCCCTGCCTTTAATCTCAACTGGGCCTTTGTCTGAATAGGCATACATGAGTTATTTATGAGAGAATATTCAGTTATCTGGAGTACACTAATTTCATGCATGCATACATTAACTGACTCAACTCACAATTAGTTCCTCAAACAGTTTGGAACTAATTTAACTGGACTTAACTCAGTTAACTGAGCTAACTAATTATAACTCAAGTACAACTCATCCTTATCTCCTTAATTAAGGGATAACTTCCTCAATCAAAGGTATAACTATTGCATGACTTCACAAAGACTTCATGTTTGAATTTCTCCAACTAATTAACTCAAGATGAATTAATTAATTATTTTTCAAACAACTAGTGAGACTAAATTTGAGTTTTAATTCTCAATTTTGATTCAAGGAAAAATTAAAATTGGAATATTCTTGTTGCCACATTTCAACAATAAGGATTTAGGGCTCAAACTAGTTGAACCTTTGCAAGACCATCCTGGCAAACCTCGACGACCTTCCATGACATAAGAAAATAAAGACAAGGGAGAAGGAGATCCTTTCAAAATATTGCTTGAGGAAACCCTCAAGCGAAAAAGGAATGCGATGATGGATAACATTGCCCATATCCTTTTGCAGCTACCCACAAATGACGCATATTCATCCAACAACCACTCTAGAGGAGCCACTCCCTTTAAGGTACAAGTCAACTTTGACATTCCCATATTTGAAGGCCAGATAGATGCAGACACAATAGATAGATGGTTAAAGTTGTTGGAAGGATATTTTTTGGTTCATGACTTTTCCAATCGGAAAATATTACCTTTGCACTCCTCAAAGTGCCCCCATGTCAAGGACTGGTGGGAAACCTTCTGTGAACAAAAGGACAAGAGGGAACCATCACTGTTTTCAACTACACCCACTTGGAATTCTTTCCAAGACGCCATCAAGTAACAATATTACCTTGTCAAGAGCTATGAAGAAAAATAAATAAATTGGACCACTTTGCGGCAGGGAAGGGACTAAGACATGTCAGAGTTCACAAATATTTTTCATACCCTTCGTATGAAGTTGGGTATCAAGGGTTTTGAGCAACATTTTGCACTCAAGTACCGCAACTATCTACACAAGTACATCCAGGACGAGATGGAGTTCCTGGACATCTCCTCGCTTAGCATCACCTATTGGTACACTATCAAGATCACACATAAATTTAAACAAAAGAAGTGAGACTTTGGATATGTGAATCCGAAGCCCCCAAACTGCAGAAAAAAAGGGAAAAATCCAAGGCAAGGCGACCCAGGACAACCCGTCGAAGCTGCAAGCAAAGAACAATACCACAAAGACAAAGAAGGACACAGGGAAATGGTGTGAGTTCCATAAAAGCCCCACTCACAACACAAGTGAGTGTCAAACCAAACAATCATTGGTGGCCGAACTAAAGGCTTCTAAATCAGATGTATGTTCTGGCTTTAAGTCAGAACTCGACAAGGGGAATGATAAATGGAAGCTAATTATTGATACAAAGCCCAGTGCCACCGTTTCCACCACCAAGATCTAGAGGAGGGGTAGCAACTCTTGCACTCACAGATGTGCGTGAAGGTTTTTTCGCTGCAATTTATTTTAGATAGAGAAAGCCAAAATAACATCATTTCGGCAAAGGTCGTGGAGTTTTTGCGCCTAACGACCACACCACACCGACATTCATACACCATCAGGTGGCTTCACCAAGGACAAGATCTCCAAGTCAGCGAGTAGTGTTGCCTTCCCTACATCATCAATCCCTTCATAAATGAGGTACTAGGTGACGTTGCTCCTCTTGAAGTTTGTGATGTATTATTAGGCCAACCATACTTGTGGAAGTGTCATGTTGTGTATGAGTCTAGGCCTCACACTGTTATTATTTATTTGGGAAATAAGTTATACATGATACCAAAGGTAGCACTGTCTACCACCATCTATTTGATCTTTGTGAATCAATGTAGTAAGATCATTTCCCATACTAGGAAAGTTGTTTTCCTTATGATTTTCCCTCAAGGAAAGAAGAAGATTGTGGCCACATCCACAACTTCCAGACAGGGCTCCTCCACACAACAACAATAAATGGACAAGGTTGTGGAGCAGTACAAGGACATCTTCAACTCACTCACAGGGGTACCCCTGCACTATCAGGTCAAGCACTCTATCAATCTGACCGCAGGCTTGTTGCTACCCAATGGGCTGACCTATGGATGCTCTAATCTAGAGAACAATGAAATTAAGAGGCAAATTCAAGAGTTGTTAAAGAAAGGATACATCAGGCCAAGTTCATCATGCTGTGGGAGCCCGATCATGTTGGTACAAAAGAAAGACGACACCTGGAGACTTTGTATTGGCTATCGAGCGTTGAATAAGATCACTGTCTAGAATAGGTATGCAATCCCATTGATTGATTACCTTATGTACCAGCTCAACAAGGCAAAATATTTCAGCAAGATTGATTTGAAGTTCGGTTATCGCCAAGTGTCAATCGTATCCTCTGATGTGTGGAAGACTTCGTTCAAATCCAAGGAGGACCTTTTCAAATGACTAGTCATGCCTTCCAGGTTGACAAATGCCCCCGCAACCTTCATGAGGTTGAAGGATGACATCTTGCGGCCCTTCACCAACTAATTCATGGTATTGTATTTAGATGACATCCTGATCTTCAACCAAATTTGGGAAGAGCACCTACACCATATTAGACAAGTCCTCCAAACCTTGTGACAACATAAGTTGCATGCCAATTTAGAGAAATACACTTTTGGTATGACATGGTTCAATATCTGGGGTACATTATTAATGAGCAGGGTGTGCATGTGGACCTAGCCAAGGTACAATTCATTTGAGATTCCCTAGCCCCAACCACTCTAACAGAGCTATGCAATTTTCTGGGTCTTGCCAATATCTATTGCAGGTTCGTGTTGGGTTTCTCTCATACCACTTGGCCTTTGAGTAAAGTCACCAAGGGAGGAGTGAAAGCAAAGTTGTTCTGATACGAATCCCAATAAAAGGGATTTTCCGAGTTGAAGCATCGCCTCTACTCTGCACTAGTTCTTACATTACTAAACCTACAAGAACCATTTGAGATTAAGACAAATGCCTCCAACTACGCCATCGAGGTAGTTCTTACTCAACAAGGGTATCCAGTGGCATATCATAGTGATACACTTTCAGACACAGTTCAAAAGTATCCCACCTACGATAAAGAGATGTATTCCACTGTGCAAGTCTTCCGACAATGGAAGCATTACATTATGGGGAAGGAAATGGTCATCAACATAGACCACTGAAAATGCAGTTCATAGAGACACAAGGAGAATTGCAGAACGATCACCATCAGAAGTGGTCACATATATGCAACAGTTCCATTTGAACATCAAGTACAAGAAGGGAAGCACCAATAATGTTGCAGATTGTCTCAGCCAACCACCAGTTATGGCGTTGACCATTGTGCTCGACTCATGTGGACATGGGACTTTGGGGTGGCTGCATCTTTACAAGAGCGATCTAGAATTAAAAAAGACATACCCGATGCACTTGGAAGGCAAGCAAGTTCAAAATTTTCACCTCCAAGGCACATTGTTATGCCATCTAGGACACCTCTATGTTCATTCAAGCGAGCGTACCAAGATGATTTTGAAGGCGCATTACATTCGGATCGCTGGAAATTTCAGGTAGAGAAAACAATATCAGTGTTGCAGAAGTATTTTTATTAGCCGAACCTTCAAAAGGATATTGGGAAGTACATCAGATCCCGCACTTCCTACACCATTTCCAAACTGAAAATAAAGAAGCAAGACCTATATACTCATCTTCCTACTTCTATTCAGCCTTGGGAATCCATCTCCATGGATTACATGTTGGGGCTTCCTTTTACTAAGCATGGAAATGACCATGTTTTCATGGTCATCGATAGATTCTAGAATATGACCATTCTAGCTGCCTGCAAGAAGAGTATCACAATAGAAGCCACTATTATGATCTTTTTTGAATGAGTGTGAGTACACTTTGGGATCCCACAGTCCATTATTTCAAATTGGGATAGCAGGTTCCTAAGTACATTTTGGTCAAGTCTCTGGTCGATGTTGGATACCAAGCTCACTAAGTCCATTGCCTTACAACCCTAGATTGATGGCCAAAAAGAGGTTTTCAATAGGATTATCGTGCACATTTTGCACATGTACAACTCGAAGCATCCATGCACATGGGATGAAAGCCTCCCTTATGTCCAACACAACTACAACAAATCTCTCCATAGCTCAACTGGTCATAGCCCCTTTTAGGTAGGATTTGGATTCTATCCACTATGTCCCCTTGATATGGTTATACCATTTGTACCTATTTAGGCAGATTCGGCTCATGTCTAGTCCAAATTTGACAAGGCTAACAATTTCATTAAGCATATTCAACACATCCTCTAGCAGGTCCATGACATATTGGACGATGCCAATGCTAATTACAAGCAACATCATGATCATCATTGGGTGCACAATTTTAAAAACAAGAACTGGTGACTGGACCGGTCTACCTAATTAACCAGGTTTCAAACCGGGACTAGTAAGAGCTCAATGAACCGGTTTTAAAAAAACCATTATTCCAAACCAATAGACACAAAATATGCAAAGTTTTCTCATATGTATACCATGTCAAGGTGAATATATCAAAATGGCACCAAATGCAATACATATCAACAAAAAAATTTATAATCAATGAGGATCTAAATGGCCTCTAAAGTGCAAAAACAAAGCCTACAAAATATGGGGCCACTGTACCACTACAAGTCTACATATATGATAATAGTGATCAACAATATCACTTGAAACTTCTCATAAGTCATCATGATCAAACTCAGTTAGTTGAGTCTCGACTGCCAAACTTTGCAACTACTTGAGTCACATACTTATCTATTGGTTTAGTGACTTGCGTTTTGCCCTAATATGCCCTATTACTTCATTTGGTGCTCCACATGGCTTTACATTGCCTCCTATTCTAGCCAAGTGTTGCCTGAACCTATTAATACCCCCTCCTTCAATAGATTTTTAGCAATATTTGCGTATCATTTTGCCATCAATCATATCATAATGAGCCCATGCACTATCCTTGGCTTTGGAAGCATGAGGAATAATACTTAGCTAAAGCTCTTTGTTGTTCCACTACTCTACTAAAAACTCAACACTCTCCAAGCTCCCAATCAAACTCACAAAAACTCCAAATGAGATGTGTGAGGCAAATGAGGGGGGTGAACTTCTTCTAAAGGCTTCGAGAGGGTGTTTTTGGAGGGAAAAAACCCTTATTTTCCATCCAAAATACCCAATAACCTTCCTAAACTGCGTTGTGTGCGTCCTCTATGGCCTTGGCAATGAATCAATTGGTTTAGGATGGAACCGACCAATTTGATTATAAACTAGCTCGTTCCATCCTAAATTGGCCAGTGAGGACCGATTTTGTGATTTTTGGGTGAATAGGTAGGTTAAACCCATTATTTCTACTAATTTGACTTGTTCGACTAATGAACTGGCTGGTTTGACCGGTTTTTAAAACATTTATTAGGTGCCACACAAGTTCCAGGCGGGCAACAAAGTTTGGTTACATTTGCAGAAGGATCACCTATTTGGGCCCCACTGCAATCTTCGCTTGCTCTGATATGGGTCGTTAACCATCACCAAGGTTGTAGGGGAAAATTCCTTTGAGCTTAACATTCCATCATTTCTTAGCCTGCACCTAGAATTTATTGTGGACCGATTGTGACCATACTTTCCCCTGTTATTGGACACATCCGGCGTTGCTGAGCAGCTGACACCAACATAGCTCTATCCAAGCTGCATCAAACAAACCACAAATGACAAAATCATGGACACACCGATCAAGAACACTCACCAGCAAAGAATCCAACTATATCAAGTTGTCAAAGTAGGCCAACTCCTCCACCAGGGTGAGTGGTTCACCAAGGACTAGGTTCAACAAAAATTTATTCACCTCATGAAGGCTCTACACGCAATGGGGACCATTGCTTCCTGAGGGGAGAGGACTAATCCCAGTGGATATTGGTGGCCACGCACCTATTCTACCTATAACTCTAGTTGGTTTCATCAGTTTTATTGATTATAGCATCATTTACTATTTTTAGCAATTTTTCGGGTCCTAAACTTCCGAAGTTGTTTTGACCCCCTAAACGACATTTTTAAGGTCCACAGTAGGCCCATAGCTAGAGACAAGGGCCTATTACAAATCATGTAGTACTCGAAGAGATCTTTCCAACGAGGTATCACACGTGCCAAACATAGATCATATGACCAATTTACAATCCCGACAAGTTGGCTATCCAACTAACCCCAATAGGGCCCACAAACTCTTGGCATTCCATCTCTTAGGGTTAGGGTTTTTGTTGTTTATGGTTTCCCTTTGTTGTTTAATAATAAAAAGGCCCTTGAACCTCATTGTAACACAGTTTAGGGGCATGTAGCCACCACATATTTTCTCAAAGATAAGCTACCATTGCCCGAGATAATATATTTCCATTCTACTTGTAAGCATATTACAATTCTTTGATATTATTTAAATGAAGATTTATTTTTGTTGCGTCTTTGTGTTTATGTTTATATATGTATTATGTTGTGTTCCTGCATAAGTCTAGATCACTACTAGTTCATAATAGGACCATTTGGTGAATCTCCTAAATTACAATAGGACTGTTCAGTGATAAAGTCTTATGTCAATTTAGAAAAGCCATTAATTCTATTCTCAATATTAAAAAAATCCAAATATCTTATACTTTGAAAATTTATGTTACATAAAAATGCATTCTCTTAGCTATGGGTATTCTAAAAATGGCCTAAAATATCCAATGCAATTTAAAAGACATTAATGACTATTTCTTATATCATTGTACCTATTCAAATTTTACTCCAACATGTTAAATATTTTTCTATTAGTAAAATCCAGAGAGAAATAAGTTGATAATAACACATTAACAATTAACAACACAGGGAGACCATATTTTTACCCTAGAAACCTTTCGGGGAAAACCATCTCTGAATAACAGATCTATTATTTTCAACCCAAAGAAAAATTATAATGGAGCCTTCACACATTTAAATAGGCTACACTATATTCAAATACCATGTGAAAATCATGGGCTATCAAAACTTGGAGCCCTAAAACCACCAATGGTAAATTGACTCTATGACTGAGTCAAGTTTATCTGAACTACCCTAATAATACACTCCTTAAACTTGACTCAGGGAGATTAAATTGGTCCCAATAACTTTGTTGAAGTCCATGTAAAAAACTTAAAAGATACCATCCACCAGAACACATGGGGAACCAACCACTATATATGCCAGTTTTATAGAATACTTTTTCTCGTACATGGTTCATTAATCATCTCACATCTTGAGATTTCACACCCCCCCCCAGCTAGCATACATATACACTTCCTGCCTTCATACATATTCAACTATTTCATTCCACAACTTGAAAAGCCATGTGTTATCACACTACATGTATATCTAAACAACATGTATTACAACAACCTTATGGAATAGAACCTAACTACGACTAGGATTTACAACTTGGACCAAAACCTTTAGGGTGTGCATGCACTATTGTGGCTCCCCATAACATGTTGGCTCCTTCACCTAATGTCAGTAGCCTTAAATTATATACGTTATCATCCCCATTCAACTATGCAACCTCTATCTCTATATCTCTCTTCCACAAGTCGCTTAATTCACCACTCTTTACTCCTCTAGGTCCTTTGATTATGAGGATATCGACCATCCATATCTAGTTTCTCCTTTGTTTGATGTTTACCAAGTAAAAACCCTCACAAATACATCACACCACTTCAAACCACGTGTAGTTGGCCATATGTTGATCCACAAAGTTCATTGCAACCTAGAGATCAACCCATTGATGATCCTTATTCATGGGTTTCCTCACTACTTCTCAAAACTACTACATACTTGCCTCCACCATTTGTTTTATGTTTTCTTCTACCACTCCGACCATGCACAACCATTAATCTTAGCACCTTCACTTTGATATACATCAAAATGATATCCAAATAAATGGGGGCTCATGCACCAACAAATGGTCCAACAAATCATGGTTTGTGCTCCAATAATGCTTCCTCATGTTCGAGTGGATAACAAATTATGTACAACCTCGAAATTCAACTTATATTCACATATTCACTTTGGGCTTGGCCTTCTCAACATCAACACTGTTGACAATAAGCTCAAAAAATCACAAATCTGTGACAAGCTGAATCCAACAAGGGAAATGATCTTAGAACTCAGACTTGTGGCCATTAACAAGTAGACCTCATCAATTCTTCCACCTTCATAAATTCCTTCCATAAATTATCACCTGGAACTTTGGACTCTAGGATGATTCAACCATCATCATAACTTGCATCTATTGGCTATCAATTTATTGCCTTCGCTAACTAGCTTCACATCACTCTTAGAAGCAAGCTTCTTCTCTATATTAGCTTCTATGTGACAAGATTCTTATCCACAAGTTTTCTTTGTGCCCAATCGCAGGAGCTCCTTGTGGAGTTCAAGTATTGCAGTGTCATTTGTCACGACCTCGACAAGTCATCTTCGGATTTTGGTTGCACAGTGCCCTTGTGATCAACCCTTCAAACTGCCATCAAGCTCTAATATTGATTATTAGAAAAAAAAAAAGGAGAGAAATAAACCAATAATAACAAAAGGAATTAACAACACATGGACACCATATTTTTACCCTAGAAACCCTTGTGGTAAAACTAGCTTTGAATAATAGATCTATTATTTCCAATCCAAATGCAAATTACAATGGAGTCTTCATGCCTTTAAATAGGCTACATTACATTATAACACCATGGGTTACCCAAAATTGGAGCTCTAAAACCACAAATAGTAAATTGACTTTATGACTAAGTCAAGTTTACTTGAACTAACCTAACAATCCTCCCCTTAAAACTGACTTGGAGAGATTAACCTAGTCCCAATAACTTTGTTGAAGTCCATACAAAAAAATAACCATCCATTGAAACCCATGGGTGACCAACAATTATATCCACTAGTTTTCTAGGATACTTTTTTCTCATAAGAAAATAAACCAATAATAACACAAACAATTAACAACACATGAGCACCATATTTTATCCTAGAAACCCTTGCAGAAAAACCAATTTCAAATTATAGATTTATTATTCCTCATGGCTTTAAAGGAACCAGGTTGGCCAACATCCTAGCCTAGCCAAGTGATCCCTCCACCCAACTTAGGCACATTACAATCGAGAATCTCCAATCATTTTAAAGGCTTAATCACATGTAACCCATGGGCTCTAATACCATGGGCCACCAAACCCATGTGCTTGAAACCTCCACTTTGCACCTAATAACTTTGACCCTTTCACCAATTCAAGTTTACCTTAACGCTCCCCCCTTTAAACTTGACTAGGAAAATATGCATGCTTTCCTCCCCTATCACCTAGTTATACTCCAAGACTTTACTAGAATGGGTATGCATGCCTAACCATGTCTTATAATTATGTGCCCACATATATGTACTTTACAAATTTCATCTCTAAAGTTTTTTTTTTTGTTATTTATCTGGCACTTATACCATTGTTCTCTCATGTCTGCACACCTACTCAGATCAAATTCTCTCCTCACCATATCTTGCTTCTACGAACGCATCTCACCCTATTGGACCTATATTTCCTCTCAAGCACTCTTCATGTATGCGAGTCAAAACCCAATCATGTTTCTCTATGTTAGCTTCAACCTCAACATACAATGTGTCGGTATTTGCTACCATCACCTCTTTCTATATGCCACAGTCCCTCGGCTCTAATGCCACTTGTTAGAGAGATAAAGAATATGAGAAAAATAATAATAAAAATCATACATAACAACAATACACATAAACCATGCACACCATGATTTACCCTGGAAAACCCAATTAGGGAAAATCCAACCAACAACAAATCTATTATTATCTTATGGCTTAAAAGCAACCTGTCTTGACTTAAAATAAGCCAAGTTGACCAACATCCAAGCCTAACCAAGTGAGCTCTCTATTCAACTAAGGTGCATTACAATGGAGAATCCCCAAGCCTTTTAATGGTTTCATCATATGTAATCTGTGGGCTCTAATACCACGAGCCACCAAAACCATGTGTCCAAAAGCACCATTGTGCACCTAACAACTTTGACTCTTTTATCGAGTCAATTTTATCCTAACATTTCTCAACGGAGGCCATGTTATTGGCTTACTAAAGGGTAATTTACAAATTACAAACAATGTAATGGAAATAAATATATAAACATCAATAAAATAATAATAACAATAATATAAATAATAACTACTAATAAATAATAAATGAAAGTATACCTCCTATCTAAAAGGCATGATTTAGAGAAAGAACATGGCCTATTAACCATTGTGACTGGTCTAATGTTATATTTTATTAGTCTAAACAACCCACAAATTAGCTTAGAAAATAATTGAAATTCTGGCAAGATAATGACAAAATTCGGCATAAATTTTTTAAAATCTGGGTTAAAGCTGTTGAACTTCAAAAGGATGTTGGGAAGTACATCAGATCCTGCACTTCTTGCACCATTTCCAAATGGACAATCAACAAGCAAGGCCTATATACTCATCTTCCTACTTCTATTCGGCCTTGGGAATCCATCTCCATGGATTACATGTCGGGGCTTCCTTTTACTAAGCATGGAAACGATTACGTTTTCATGGTCATTGAAAGATTCTAGAAGATGACCATTCTGGCAGCCTGCAAGAAGAGTATCACAACATAAGCCATTGTTAAGATCTTCTTTGAATGAGTGTGAGTACACTTTGGGATCCCACAGTCCATTATTTCAAATTGGGATAGTAGGTTCCTAAGTACATTTTGGTCAAGCCTCTGGTCGATGTCGGATACCAAGCTCACTAAGTTCACTACATTCCAACCCCAAATTGATGGCCAAATAGAGGTCGTCAACAGGATTATCGTGCACATTTGTGCATGCACAAATTGAAGCATCCATGCACATGGGATCAAATCCTCCCCTATTTCGAGCACAGCTACAACAAATCTCTCCATAGCTCAACTAGCCACAACCCCTTTTAGGTAGGATTAGGATTCCAGCCACTATGTCCCATTGATATGGTTATACCATTTGTAGCTATTAAGGCAAATTCGGCTCATGTCTAGTCCAAAGTTGACAAGGCTAACAACTTCATTGAGCGTATTCAACACATCCTCCAGCAGGTCCATGACATATTGGACGGAGCCAATGCTAAGTACAAGCAACATCATGATCATCATCAGGTGCACAGTTTTAAAAACAAGAACTAGTGACTAGACCGGTCTACCTAATTAACCAGGTTTCAAACCGAGACTAGTTAGAGCTCAATGAACTGGTTTTAAAAAAACCATGATTCCAAACCAATAGACACAAAACATGAAAATTTTTCTCATATGTATACCATGTAAAGGTGAATATATCAAAATGGCACCAAGTGCAATACATATCAGCAACAAAATATATAATCAATGAGGATCTAAATGGGCTCTGGAGTACAAAAAAAAACCTAAAAAATATGGGGACACTAGCCTACTACAAGTCTACATATATGATAATAGTGATCAACATTATCACTTGAAACTTCTCATGAGTCATCATGATCAAACTCAGTTGGTTGAGTCTCACTCCCAAACTTTGCAACTACTTGAGTCACAAACTTCTCTATTGGTTCAGTGACTTGAGTTTTTCCCTAATATGCCCTATTACTTCATTTGGTGCTCCACATGGCTTTACATGGCCTCATATTCTAGCCAAGTGTTGCTTGAACCTGTTAATACCCCCTCCTTCAATAGATTTTTAGCAATATTTGCATATCATTTTGCCATCAATCATATCATAATGAGCCCATGCAGTATCCTTGGCTTT